>JABCKJ010000101.1:0-59401 GCA_018850815.1 Asterophora lycoperdoides
GAATACCTCGGTTATAAATCTCTCCCCCGTCAAAGTACTGCCGACTACCTCACCGGTTGCACTGATCCAAATGAACGTCAATTTGCACCTGGACGCTCTTCACATGAAGTTCCTTCATCTCCCGAGGCGCTTGAGAGTGCTTTCCGGTCATCGACGCACGCTCACGACAACGAGGTCAACCTGGAGAAATACAAACAGCTCATGGAGACCGAAAAGACGGATCAAGAAGCGTTCCGCGCTGCTGTCGCCGCCGACAAGAAGAAAGGTGTTTCGAAAAAGAGCCCGTACACGCTTGGATTCACAGCTCAGGTTCGCGCCCTCACGGTCCGCCAATTCCAGACCAGACTGCAGGATAAATTTCAACTGTACACGAGTTTCGGTTTGGCGGTCGTAAGTGATGCTTCTATTAAAACAAGAACGAAGCAAACCACCCAATCTCTAGGCTCTCGCTTTCGTTATCGGTTCTGGATTCTACAAGCAGCCGCTCACTTCAGCTGGCGCCTTTACCCGTGGAGGGTTAGTTTTTCTAGGCAATCGTTGGCGCTGCGTGTTCTCATTCCTAGACTTTTAGTGTTATCTTCGCAGCTCTTCTTACCATATGTCTTGATGCATTCGGAGAAATGCCCGTGCAGATGCTTGGTCGTCCTATCTTGCGCAAACAGGTATGAATTGTTACTCTCCACAGCATCGACGATGTGCTCACAACACACCCAGACCAGCTATAGCATGTACCGCCCTTCAGCCATCGCCCTGGCCAACACCTTCTCCGATCTCCCCTTCTCCGCATCACGCGTGTTAATTTACAACATCATCGTCTATTTCCTTGCAGGCTTGCATCGCTCAGCGGGTGGTTTCTTCACCTTCCACCTTTTCAACTATATTGCGTACCTCGCCATGCAAGGATTCTTCCGTACATTTGGCCTTGTCTGCTCCAACTTTGACTCCGCTTTCCGACTGGCAGTATTCTTCATTCCCAACTTGTGAGAAATCTGCTCGAGTTCTTGTTACGCAGTTATTGACGTTTTCCTCAGCATCCAATATACCGGATACATTATCCCTGTTGATAGCATGAAGCGGTGGCTCTTCTGGATCGTACGTCGTCGTCGGTTCCTTTGTTGATGTATGCTGATTCTCATGCGTCCACCAGTACTACGTCAACCCGGTTTCATACGGTATGTTTGCGTCATTGCATGTTATCTTTTTGATAGACGTCCCCTTCAGCCTGGCAGGGCGCCATGGAGAATGAATTCAAGCGCATCTCCGTAAGTTCTCTCCTTCTTTTAAGCAACAACCTGCCTCAACGCCTTCTTTAGCTCACCTGTGACGGAAACTCTGTGATCCCTCGAAATGGATTTGGTGTCAATAAATACCCGTACGTGACAATAGTCCTCACACTTTGGGTGTGAATTCATGAGAGTTTACAGGGCTACCTTGGGACCCAACCAGGCTTGCACCCTCTTTGGATCCAAGAGTGGAAGTGCAATCATTGCCGGCAGGGATTACCTCGCGGCGGGTTATGGCCTTAATGTTGATGATCTCTGGAAACGCAATTTCCTCGTACTGGTTGCCTTCCTGCTCGCCTTCCAGCTTACCCAGGTTTTGGCACTTGAGTTCTACCCCGTTAGTTTTCCTTTCCTACTTTCAAACGGCTCAATGACATCGACGTGGTTTAGCAATACGGCGCCAACCTTTCGATCAATATCTTTGCGAAGGAAACTGAGGAGATCAAAAAACGCAATGCCGAGCTTCAGGAGAAGAAACGTCAGCGATCGCAGCTGAATGAAAAATCGCACAATGTTGACAAGGCAATCATCAAAAAGGAGAAGTGCGAAGGCGCTTTATTTTGGCTACATCCGCGTTCTGACAGTGCACCCACAGAGCTGCTTTTCAGGCCGACCAGAAGACATTTACCTGGGAGAATCTCAACTATCATGTGCCCGGTCCCAATGGTCCTATTCGCCTGCTCCACGATGTCTTCGGCTTCGTGAAGCCCGGAACATTGACCGCGCTCATGGGCGCCAGTGGTGCCGGAAAGACCACTTGCCTTGACGTTTTGGCGCAGCGCAAGAATATCGGTGTCATCACTGGTGACATTCTCGTTGACGGCCGACCTCTCAACTCTGACTTTGCACGAGGAACCGCTTATGGTACGTTGATTCCTCGATCCGGCTTTTGTCGTCTTGCTCAACTTCTTCTCATAGCCGAACAAATGGATGTCCACGAAGGTTGGGCATCTGATACCCAGGTTTTACAGTGACAACATACTAATAATTCACTTTTAGGTACCTCGACTGTTCGCGAGGCAATGCGCTTCTCGGCCTATCTCCGCCAGCCGGCCTCCATTTCCCAGGAAGAGAAAGACGCTTATGTTGAAGAGATGATCGAGTTGCTTGAGCTGCAGGATCTCTCAGAGGCACTCGTGTTCAGTCTCAACGTCGAGGCTCGCAAGCGTCTGACCATTGGAGTCGAACTCGCCAGCAAGCCCGAACTTCTGTTGTTCTTGGACGAACCTACCTCAGGTCTGGATGCCCAAAGGTGCTTTTTCTTTTTTTTTAAAACCAAGACGAGTACATTTCTGACTGGTTTGTCTACTAGCGCGTGGAATCTCGTTCGATTCCTCCGCAAGCTCGCCGACCAGGGACAGGCCATTCTCTGCACCATTCACCAGCCCTCTTCTCTCCTTTTCGAAAGCTTCGACCGTCTTCTGCTCTTGGAACGCGGTGGCGAGACGGTATACTTCGGTGACATCGGCGACGACTCGCGCATCATCCGCGAATATTTCGCCCGACATGGAGCCCACTGCCCGCCAAACGTGAACCCTGCCGAGTACATGCTTGAGGCCATTGGTGCTGGAGTGACGCCACGAGTCGGTGATCGCGATTGGAAGGATATCTGGCTTGACTCTGAGGAGTGCAGAATTGCGAAGGAAGAGATCAAATCGATCAGAGAACGTGGTTTGGCCAAGGTTGAACCCGACCGGAAGGCATTGAGCACCTGTATGTCTTGCCTTTTGACAGTCCTCGCGAAATTTGGCTCATCGATGTGACAATTTTAGACGCGACTTCGTTCATGTATCAACTGAAAGTCGTTGTGCAGAGGAACAACATGGCCTTGTGGAGATCTCCCGACTACATCTTCACGCGCATTTTCGTCTCAGCATTTATCTCTCTTTTCATCTCTCTGTCCTTCCTTCAGGTTGGCAACAGTGTGAGAGATCTGCAGTTCAGAGTGTTCGCCATGTGAGTTATTTATCCTTATATAACTTCAGTAGTGGTCACGGACGCTCATGCTCTCTCAGTTTCTGGGTGGTAGTCTTACCTGCGATCGTTATGGCCCAGATTGAGCCTCTGTTCATCTTCAACCGTCGGGTGTTCATACGAGGTAGGCACGATATTTCATTGCCAGGGCTTGACTTGACCGCATTGTTATCACAGAGTCATCAAGTCGGATCTATTCACCCTACGTTTTCGCCTTGGGGCAGTTGATTGGCGAGATTCCTTACAGTATCATCTGTGGCCTCATCTACTGGGTTCTTATGGTACGTAACGGTCACTTGTCTTCGTCATTTCTTCCTAAATCATCTCTTTAGGTGTATCCCATCGGTTTCGGTCAAGGCTCCGCTGGCACCAACGGAACCGGATTCCAGCTTCTCATCATCATTTTCATGCTGTTGTTCGGTGTCTCTTTGGGACAACTGGTAGCCGCCGTCTCTCCTAGTGTACAGGTAAGGTATATCTTGTGCTCGAGCCTGTCACATTCTGACCCTTTACCAACAGGTTGCCGTGCTGTTCAATCCTTTCCTCGGTCTATTCCTGTCTCAATTCTGCGGTGTGACCATACCCTACCCTACCCTTATCTCGTTCTGGAGATCATGGGTCTATCAGCTCGATCCATTTACCCGCACACTGGCAGCTATGGTTTCAACGGAATTGACGTGCGTGGACAGTATTTGCTTCACGGTTATTTGAAGTCATTAATTTGTTTTCTATCCTTCCAGCGGTCTCGTCATCAAATGCAAGAGCGACGAGTTTGCTATCTTCAATCCCCCTTCTGGGCAAACCTGCAGGGAATGGGGTCAGGCCTTCGTCGACGCGGTTGGTGGCTACATCGATAATCTGAACGATACGGTTGAATGCCGCTATTGCCAATACGCGAACGGCGACCAGTTCTTCGAACCGCTCAATATCAGATACTCCCACAGATGGAGAGATGCGTTCATTCTTTTCGCTTTCTGTGGTACGTCATATATGTATCTACTTCGCTATTCAGCCTGATGACCTTGGTTTTCAGTTTTCAACTTTGGAATCACTATTAGTGAGTGGTGTTCTCGCCGTCAGTTTTCCTGTCGCTGATTTAAATCTTTTCCAGTTGCCTCTCGTCTCCTTAGATATGCCAAGCGGTGATGTAGATATGATCACAACGCACGATGACTAGCTAGACTCAGGGTTCATCCATAGAGCTTTCATACTGTATATTATCACCTAATTCCGTCACTGTCCTTTTCATCACTTCGAGCCACATTTCCGGTCGCTTCCCCTCCTTGCAGCAACCGTATCTAGCCTCAAATGCATCACATTCACATCTAAATATGTGCGAACTGATGAGTCCCAAAGGTTCAAACTTCAGAGTTTCGCTACACAGGAGCAGTGCTTGTTCGAGGTGGGGTTGCCACCGTTGGGAGTTGCACATGGAATTGTGCCACAGTCGTGGCATTAAGGTACTTCGATGGGTGTACTTCGTAGTGAGTGAACGGGAAAACAAGAGATAGGTCGCGCCTCGTGGCTACTGGACATCTCTATAGAACACACTTGAAATTATGGTAATTATTACGTCCATGACATCTCACCTACACATAAGTATCTCAGATGCAAAGGGCTCCCGGTCATTGCTGTTGCTTGGGTGCATGGTGGAACTGAAAATAATAGCATGGTTAGGGGTCTTGGTGTGAGCAGTCCCGGGAGACTTACGATATCGCGAAGTTGTGATTGCGCGTCGGTGAACTGCTTCTCCAGATATTTGGACTGATGGAACGATTAACGACAGACCAGAGGCAGCGACATTCCGACGCACCTTTTTGTTCAAGCTAGTGATGTCGTCTGCCAGTTCCTTCTCTTGCCCCTTCAACTCATCTTCCATAATTTTGCGCGGTACCATCATGAACCTGAAGAGATGTCAGCTCGAGTACTTGGTAGACCACAATACCGCGACGCACATCTTCCCCACACCCTTGTACAGGTTGACATCCCCCTTTATCTGGCTAATCTCATCGATTGTTAGCTGCAAGATCCTTCGCTCCCTATCCTTCGCGGCCGTTTGCTGCTGGGAGATCTGAAGGGCTCGCTGCGATTGGACTGCAGTTTGCTGGATTTGGACCAGGATCTGAACGCGACGCAAGTGTTGAGAGGAGGGTCACTGCAGGAAGACCGAATAGCGGAGACCTTTCTCAGTGTATCATCCGAGAGAGACATTGTAGAATAGCCGGACGTCGTCCCAAGCTGCCGCACCCGATGAAAGTGGAAGTAGAAACGTGACCGGAGTTACAAAATATTCGCGTCCCCACTCGACCACTGTTGGCTCAAGGGGTTTTTGTCCATCCACACCTCGCACCCTCCACTTCACGCAAGGATCGCGTCTCATTTTCCCTGACTCCTTGCTACCCGCCCAACCTTCACCATGGCTTCATTTGAGGACTACGATGAGTTCGGCAACTATATTGGCGCCGACCTCGACTCGGAAGACGACGAGGAGATCCAGAATGAGTTCGCACAGCAACCTCAAGCTGCGCCTCTCGAAGGCTTCGATGACAATGAAGCCATGAAGGAACCAGAAGAAAATGCTCTAATGGAAGTTGACGGTCTGTTTCTCTGTTTTCCTTCAATATGCCTAACATCCAACAGTTCTCCGAACAGTTCCCATACACAATGCGGTCGTTCTCCACGAAGACAAACAGTACTATCCCTCTGCATCAGACGTCTATGGCGCCGATGTGGAAACGATGGTACAGGAGGAGGATGCGCAGCCGTTGTCTGAACCCATTATTGCTCCCATCAAGGTCAGAAAATGGACAATAGAGGAGAAGGATATGCCGGAGACTCGATTTGACAAGGGGTAAGTTGTCACACAATGCCAACTGGCATTCGCTGACGAGAAGACAGGTTCTTGTTGAACATGACTGGATTCCCCGAGATGATTCGCAACGTTGCAGTTGTCGGACACTTACATCACGGAAAAACCGCTCTGTTGGACATGTTGGTGTTTGAGACACATAAATTGATCTGGGACGCCGACAAACCGGTGCGTGGAGCAGACACTTCTTATGTTTGCTGGGCTGATTCAACTCATCTCTGCAGACGCGGTATACTGACACCCATGTCCTATCTCGCGAGCGCGAAATATCCATTAAATCCTCACCTATATCATTAATTCTTTCCACGACGGCTGGCAAATCACACCTCGTGCACCTCATCGATACCCCAGGACATGTCAACTTTGTTGATGAAGTTGCCTCTGCCATTCGCCTCGTGGATGGCATCCTGCTTGTGGTCGATGTTGTGGAAGGGGTCAGTGACTTCATATCTTCCCCTCCACGATCGTTGACTGATATTTCATGTAGTTAATGGTTGGCACGGAGTCTGTTATCAGACACGCTTTGCAAGAGGGTGTGAAAATCACCCTTGTCGTGAACAAGCTCGACCGCCTCATCCTTGAATTGCGTATCAAACCCGCTGACGCTTACTACAAAATCAAGCACACCATTGAGGAGATAAACACATTCATTAGGTCGGTGTATCTCGTCCATCTGCACGTTCCCTGGCTCAATCATGCACCCAGTGCAATTGACCCCGACCCGTCACTGAGACTAAGCCCGGAGAACGGCAATGTCGCGTTCGCAAGCACGGACATGAACTGGTGCTTCACATTGTACTCTTTCGCGCAAATGTACGCGGACACTTATGGTACGCGAACACCTCTCCTTAATCATTCCTTTAACTGACCACACCCCAATAAGGTTCCTTGGACGTCCACGCCTTCGCCGACCGTCTCTGGGGCGACATCTATTTCAACAACGAGACGCGCAAATTCACGCGCAAGCCCGCCGACCCAGAACAACCGCGCTCCTTCGTGCATTTCATCATGGAGCCTCTCTACAAGCTCTACAGCAATGTTCTGAGCGAGGAGACTGAGACACTCAAGGAGACGCTAAATGGCCTTGGCATTCACTTGAAGCCAGTGATGTACAAGATGGATGTGCGGCCGTTGTTGAAGGCTGTTTTGGACCAGTTCTTTGGACCGTCGACGGGACTAGTTGACGTTATTGTGGGCCACATCCCCTCGCCTATCGCAGGCGCGGCCGTGAAGGTATGTACTGATATGATACCATTACATTTAAACGGACTCTGAGCATTTTTTCATCAGATTGAGGGTACTTACACTGGACCTCAGACGTCTGACTTGGTGGCGTCAATGAAGGCGTGTGACCCGGAGGGCCCTGTAATGGTCCAAATTGCGAAACTGTACCATACGACGGACGCACAGTCCTTCAGGGCATTTGGCCGTGTATTGAGTGGCACGCTAAGGAAGGGTCAGGAAATTAAGGTTTTGGGAGAAGGCTATTCACCTGAAGACGAAGAGGATATGATGAAGGTCACCCTAGAAGATCTGTGGATCCATCAATCTCGGTGCATTTTTCGTTAAAGTTCTACCTTCGCACTGCTGAACTCTCTCATCAGGTACTTTATCCCAACTGACGAAATTCCGGCTGGAAACCTTGTCCTCATCGGCGGCGTTGATGCCTCAATTTCGAAAACGGCAACACTGGCGGCGGTGGACATCGAGGAGGACTTGCACATCTTCCGCCCCATCAAGCACATGACACAATCTGTTCTGAAGATCGCCATTGAGCCCATCGCGCCGTCAGAGCTTCCGAAGATGTTGTCCGGCCTGCGGAGCGTCAACAAGTCGTATCCGTTATTGTCGACAAAGGTCGAGGAGAGCGGCGAGCACGTCATCATTGGGACAGGCGAGCTGTACCTTGACTCTGTGATGCATGATCTGCGCAAGTTGTTCTCCGAAATTGAAATCAAGGTCTCGGATCCTGTCACCAAGTTCTGCGAGACGGTGCTGGAAACAAGCGCCCTGAAATGCTACGCCGACACCCCAAATAAGAAGTGAGTACTTGGAACCCTTGGTGGTTTGGGGGCGACTTGCTGACGCATTCATTGATAGAAACAAAATAACGATGATTGCGGAGCCCCTGGAGCGCGGTGTTGCAGAAGATATTGAGCGGGGACGCGTTCATATGCGCATGCCGGCCAAGGAGCGGGGCAAGTTCTTCGAGGAGAAATATCAGTGGGATCTCCTCGCTTCTCGGTCAATATGGGCGTTTGGGCCAGACGAGAATGGCCCTAATATCCTTCTAGACGACACCCTACCGTCTCAGGTCCTTCCAATCACATTCATTACCTTCGTAAATTCGTGGCTGACTTGCTTTTTCATCTAGATTGATAAAAAGCTGCTCGGAACTGTGAAAGAGCACATCAAGCAAGGGTTTCAATGGGGTGCTCGAGAAGGTCCTCTGTGCGATGAGCGTGCGTCCATTTCTCCTGATCAAACATGCGAGAAAGAGATTGAGATATGACCTTTAGCCATGCGGAACGTGAAGTTCCGTGTGCTGGACGCGACTCTGGCACAAGAGCCAATCTTCCGCGGAGGAGGACAGATTGTTCCCACAGCACGTCGCGTTTGTTATTCGTCATTCTTGATGGTGAGAGGTCTTCTTCACCTTAGTTATCTACACCCTGTGATGGAGTACCAAAGGCGACACCGCGACTAATGGAGCCCATTTACTACGTTGAGGTCCAGGCGCCCGCCGACTGCATCTCCGCAGTATACACGGTCCTCGCTCGGCGCCGTGGACATGTCACGCAGGACATTCCCAAGGCTGGGTCGCCACTGTACACGGTCAAGGCGTTGATACCCGTAATTGACGCCAATGGTTTTGAGACTGATCTACGGACCGCAACTCAAGGTCAGGCATTCTGTCTACAGGTGTTTGACCATTGGTCAATCGTGCCCGGTGGGTCTATCACAGGCGGGCTTTGTCACTGGACACTGACGGGGTTGCGCAGGTGACCCCACGGACACAAGTATAAAACTTCGGCCATTGGAACCAGCCTCTGGGCAGGCGCTCGCGCGGGACCTTGTGCTGAAGACACGCCGGAGGAAGGGCCTTGGCGACCAGATTGCTGTGTCCAAATATTTGGACGACGAGTTTGTGGTGAGTCCTGTTGCGGCAATTGTGGTTGCTCACCTGATACTGACGCGTTTCCAAGCTCGCGCTCTCTGCGTCAGGGCACGCCGACCTCCTTGGATGAGTACTGGGGTATCTGTAGCTTGTAATGTACCGTTCTGTAGGCCTGAATTATAGTTGACCACGTCCACGTGATGTGTGGGAGTTGAGAGATGCCACGTATGCGGATCGAGGTGAGCGGTATTTAGGGACAAACGTGGTCAGTAAATCCAAATTTCATTCATCCACTCTCCCTCGTTTTCTCCCCTCATCCCCGGTCCTTCGTACACCATGCGAAGCGTAACGCTCTCTGTCCTGGCTATTGCTGCCTCTGGCGCGCTGGCAACCACTGATTCCGATGCACCTAAGCCGTCATTCACGGTATGTCTTTCAAGCAAGTTTGAGGCGCCTTGCTGACTTTCATCCCAGCCGACGACTATCAAGGCGCCTTTCATCGAACAGTTCACTGATGACTGGACGGACCGTTGGACACCCTCCGAAGCCACCAAGAAGACTCCCGTAGGCGGTGAGACCTTCAGCTACGTTGGCAAATGGCAGGTTGAAGAGCCCCTGGTCTCTGTCATTAACGGCGAGAAGGGTCTCGTCGCGAAGAGCAAGGCTGCTCACCACGCTATTTCGGCTCCCTTTGCTAAGCCCATCGCCTTCGTGGACAAGCCCCTCGTCGTTCAGTATGAGGTCAAGTACCAGAAGGGCGGCAACTGTGGTGGTGGATACATCAAACTTCTTGAGGACGGTTTCCAAACCAGCGGCAAGGAGTTCTCCGACACCACCCCTTGGGTCGTCATGTTCGGTCCTGACCTTACCTGCCCCGGCACCAAGGTGTGTCTTTCGTCTTGTGTAGTCACTGTACATTCTGACGTGTCTTTCAGGTGCACTTCATCTTCCGGTACAAGTCCCCCAAGACTGGTGAGACCGAAGAAAAACACCTCAAGCTTCCTCCCCGTCCCTCTATCGAGAAACTCACCAACCTTTATACTCTCATTGTTCAGTGCGTCCTCATGCTTGCGTGCCTGCTACAAAATTCATACTTTTCTATCAATAGTCCTAATAATACTTACAACGTCCTCTTCAACGGCGAGAGCGACAAAACTGGCAGCCTTCTCGAGGACTTTGAGCCCGCTGTTAACCCTTCGAAAGAAATCGACGACCCCGCCGACAAGAAGCCCGAAGACTGGGTTGATGAGCAGAAGATCGCTGACCCTGACGCGAAGAAGGTAGGAATGTGTGTGGGATTGTGATACCAACGTATTCTGACTGACTTCTACTTGCTTTCAGCCTGATGACTGGGACGAGAATGCTCCCTATGAGATTCTAGACGAGGAAGCCGTTAAACCCGAGGGCTGGCTCGAGGATGAGCCCCAGGTTGTCCCCGACCCCGGTATGTCTTCTGCACCCGCACTGGTAACAAAGCTTTGCAGCTGACATCTTCGTCAGATGCGACCAAGCCTGAGGAGTGGGACGATGATGAGGATGGTGACTGGGTTGCCCCCGTCGTTCCCAACCCCAAGTGTGCTGAGGCCCCTGGCTGCGGTGAATGGAAGCGCCCCCACAAGGCCAACCCCAACTATAAGGGCACCTGGTATGCACCCCAGATTGACAACCCCGCCTACAAGGGCGAGTGGGCTCCTCGCAAGATTGCCAACCCCGACTGGTTTGAGGATCTCACTCCTGTCAAGTCTCTGTCCAAGATCGTAAGTTTTTGTCCGGCTCATATCTTATGCGACCAGTTCTGACTCTACGCGTACAGGGCGGTGTCGGCATAGAGCTCTGGACTATGACTGAGGACATCCTTTTCAATAACATCTACATCGGTCACTCCGTCGAGGATGCCAAGCGCCTCGCCGCTGAGACCTTCGACGTGAAAAAGCCCCTCGAGACTGCCGCTGATAAGGTGGCAACCGCTGACGAGGATGAGGACGACTCCACAACCCCCTCGTTCAAGGAAGACCCCATTACTTTCATCCGGGAGAAAGCCATTGCCTTCATTGAGGCCGCCAAGGAAGACCCCATCGCTGCCTTCAAGACCCAGCCTGAGACCGGTGCTGCCCTCGCTGCTGCCCTGTTCACTGTCCTCGGCATGATTGGCGCTGTCTTTGGCCTTGTTGGTGGCTCTCAACCTGCCGTCGTCAAGGTCCGTTCATATCTTTCTACATTCATCCAAGGGCTTTACTCATCTGCAAACTATCTAGTCAACCAAATCATCGGAGAAAAAGGCTGCCGCCCCTGTGGCTTCCGCCGGCGACGAGAAGAAGGATGACACCACCGTCAAAAAGCGCAAGTAGAGCAGCGTTGAACCCTGTGCGTGACGTTACAGTCGGATATGCTTCTTGGGAGGGAGTCTTCCGATGACGTGGCGGAGAGTGAGGACATTGGCAACCCCACGGTTACTAACATCGTACCTGAACTAAACGTGCTACTAATAACTAAAATTGACTACGCGTGCAAAGATGTGTACTACCTAGTGATTGTGTAAACGCAGAATAACCACTCTGACGTCGTCTTCTGAATATTTATTTGACTTGCGTTCTCCACCAAGAGGATGTTTAGGGCATCATGTAAGTAGCAGGTGTTGATTAGTAGGCAAGTTCAAGACAATAGAAATGGAGACTGAAAAGATATATATTCACGAGCAAAGAGGGATTGATAGCCAAGGACAAGAAACGAACAGAGATACTTAGGGTGGCGCTACTATCATCTCTGCTCTGGCCGAGGTTCTGATGGAGAAAAGTTGAGAAAACTGCCGGAAATTACAGAAGGAACCAAGACTCACGACTCCACTGTACGCTCAAGATCAAACTGTCGTAGCCCTTTCCATGGACTTTGTCGATGGCCGTTTGCGCTGCTGCCTTGTCTTCGAAGCTGACGAATGCGAAGCCCTTTCCAGCACCAGTCTCGCGATCGCGACCAACATACACCCTCGCCACACGGCCGAAGCGACCGAACAGATCCCGCAGATCGTTTTCTTGCGTGTCTTCTGAGATGTTGGTGACACGAAGAGTAGGTAAATCATCGCGGTTGCCTGTTCCACCAACTCCTGGGACACGGGTACCACCAGCGCCACGCATAGACGGGGGTACGTACTTCCCATTAGACGATACACCGATTGTGGGCGCTGCTGTGGGCTCGCCGTGTGTGTCCTCCTCGCCTCCGGCACCGGCCTCTGCGACAGGATATCGCATCAGCTCCAAGAACGAATAGATGACTACGTACCGTTGTCCAGCCCAGCGAGTGTGTCCTTGTAAGGACATTTTGCTGTGAAATGCTCGCCCTTGCAAAGACGACACATAACCTTGCCGGCGCCTTTTTGTACAAGCGCAGTCTTGACATTTTCCTCCGGAGAAGCCTCCGCCTCAGCAGACTGACGTTGGCATACTGGTTAACGCGCGATATCAGGCTGGATAAAAAGCCGCGCACCTTGTTGCCCGCGCTGATTTTCAGAGTAACGTTTTCGCCGACCGTTGTGGTAGCACGATCAGGCCCTTCTTTGTTGCCCCTCTCCGCTCCAAATTTCGCCCACTTCTTGCGCTCCGCCACGGTGTGCTCGACGATCGACTTCTGTAGTGTGCGCTTGATGCGGCGTGTAATCTGGAACGATGGTCTCTATCAACAGAAGTTCCTCACAAATGCTGGATATTCACATACCTTGACTTTCTTACCCTCATCGTTCAGTGTGTACTCGATCACTGTTCGGATTCCATTTTCATCCACGAAATCCTCATCTTTGGGTTGCTCTATGTGGTTTCATGAGCCTCTAGTTCTGAATGCTTCACAAACTGCTAATCACCAAGCTCATCGACATCGTCTGCCCAGGAAGTTTTCGGTATTCTGCAGAACTTTATTCAGCTGTATTGATACCAAAGTAGGTGAAAGACATACGAGGTGGCCATGTCTAATTTTCGCGATGGCGATGGCGGAGGCCTGTTTAACTTTTTGTCCGTGGGTTATTTGAATTGGTCCTTAATGGCACTTACCTGTTTTGGAGCTCCCTCGTAAGCTATTTGTCATTCTGTTGGGAATTAAACATTGCCCTCATCCACGCCACCGACGATACGCGCTGGCCCAGCCGCCCCGCCACAAGAGGAGCCTTAATTTAATTCTCATCGCCATCGCTGGCCGACGTTGACGCATGGTTCGAACGACGACGAACAATGAGCCTGTAAGTTGCGCATGATGTTCATCGTGCTCAGCTCCGAGTCCCTGAGTTCTGATTTGCCTCCTTGTGGTTGTAGTCTGAAGACAAGAAGGAGACCACGAAGAAGAGGACCACACCCAGAAAGAAGATTGTCGCTACCGGCGTGTGGCCATGTAAAATAAATGGGTGCAACAAGCAGTTTGCGCGTGAAGCCGATCTAAAGCGCCATCAGAGGACTACGAAATTGCATTCCATGCCCGGATAGTTCGTCCCCTCTATTCGGTCATGTTTCGCTGATCTTACTGTCGGATCGTCGTAGTACCTGTCCTCAATGTGATGCTACATTCACGAGGGTGAGTGGATTTGTCTGTGGCGGTATCAAAGATATGAAAGGACTTCTACAGACAGACGCGTTGAGAAGGCACCAGAAATCACGGTAATGGGCTCGCTACGCGTCCAGCCCAGTGTACACTGCTAATATACTATTAATTATTCAGGCATAATGGCACCGTCGTTGAACCCGAACACGATTCGAAGGACGACGCAGACGACGGCGGTTCTTCTGGGTCACAGTCCAACAGTAGGAGTGGCACACCTTCGGCGAAGGGTAAAGAGCGAGCACCTCCTGTATCAAATGCGCGCTATCCTGTTCAACCAACCAGTGTCGGGCCATCCAGCTACTATCGTCAACACACACTGACGAGCACTGGTCGTAAGCAGCCTGTCTCCTCTATGACTTCGCCTACTGCTGAATGCATTTGGTTAGCATACGTTCCACGACCGCCTATCATGGATCCTCATTATGCTCAAATCGGCCTTCCAACTTCAGCAACAAGACTTAACGCGGCCACGCATTGGGGCTACCCTCATCCATGGCCCGACGGTGCTCCCCATCAAATGACCTACCAACAGATGTATTACCCACCTCATTACCGGCCCAACGGGGGATTACCCTCGGCCCATCCATCGTCCAGTCAACACCAAGTGACTCCAAATGGATCTCCCCCAGTCGCTCAAGGTCGATCGCCGCCAGAGTCATGTCCTCCGCAACAGCCGCCGCAAGACATTAAATCGCCCGCTGTCAACACTTGCGTCACGACCGCGAACGACTCATCCATGACTGCCGTCGACTCGTCTCTGGATTCTTCGGAATCTGCCACTCTCACGGAGGAGCAAGTGCTGGTGATCACCCAAGCCGCCATGAAAGCTGTTCTCGAAGCAGAACGGTCAAGCGCAGAGAGCAGAGCAGGGACCGCATCGTCACCGAGCCACTCAGAGGCGGGCCGGCTGTGTACTGAAGTACCTCACGACGAAGACGAATCTTCACAAAGTCTCGGTGGTAAAGAGAAGCTGCGTGCGATTCATGGTTATGGCCAAGCTTTGGAAAGACCAGAACCTATGGAGCATATGCTCACAGAGGACGGAGAACCGATGCTCAACCCTGGTTTGTCTCCGCTCCCATCTCCATAACCGCATCCGCCGCTGATCCATCTTGCGTCTTAGCTGAGCTTTTGACGCAGGTGAGTCACTTTGATGAGTACTCTGATTGAGTTGTTCACGCCTTATCTCTCAGGAATCTCTTGCCTCCCCACCTCCCTCATGACGGTATTGAAACGACATATGGTCCTATTTCCCAGCTCTTGTTGACGCCACTTTCTTCGTTAGCCTTCTCTGGTTACGTATCGGGGAGCGTATTAGGTTGGAACAGGACACTTGTGTATCTTGCGCAATCATTATTTGTAGGGAATTCTAACAACTCCTGTATTCTATACATCTTCGATCTTATTCAGGGGGCAATCTTGTTGCAAGCCGTGACGATGAATCTGAGTTTCCGAGAAATATACAAGCTACACTGTTGCATGCTACAAGCTGTGGAAAGCTAAGATACTGAAAAATGCGGAGTCCGGCGTCACTGTTGAAAGTGACAATGGTATGTATGTATAGTATAGATATATAAAATCAGGCCCTTAGAGGACCTGAACCTTGGGCCACTTGTACTGGGGACCAACCTATACAACGTTGAGGATGATGCTGTGCGATAGAGAGTCTCCTGCTTACCTGTCCGACACACATGCTGCCAAGCACGTGTCCAGTTTCAACGCAATCATCAAGAGACTTACCAGCGACCAGGGCACCGAGGAAACCACCAGCGAAGGCATCCCCAGCACCGTTGGTGTCAACGATCTCCTCATCTTTCAAGGCCTTGACGGCAAAGACCTTGGGGCTGTCAGGCTCAGTAGAGGTGACCAGAATGGTGGATTCTGCTCCTTGCGTGATTACGACGACACGGGGGCGGGACGCGTTTGTTTTAGGGGAGATGGCGATCGCCTTTGCGATGCCGGCGAGGTCCTTGACATCGGGGAGGCCGTTGGCGCTCGCGTAAGCCTCGGCCTCAGCCTCATTCCCGATTACAACGTCGCTGAAGGGGAGGACCGACTGGAGCTGAGCCTTGAAGAACTGGGGAATGAAAGGAGCGGAGAGGTTGATGGCGAAGGTCTGGATGATTTATAGAGTTAGACGAAGTAGTTTAGGAGGGGTTGCGGAAAAGGCACCTTGCCAGCAGCGGCGGCCTTCTGGCTGAGCTCCAGGATAGAAGCAGTGCCGTGGGTCAAGAAGTAACCCTCAACATAGAAAAACTTCGCGGCGTCGATAAGAGGAGCGACAGTAGCGGATGACAGATGGGCCTGGTCAAACTTCTCAGCAGCGCGCAGATCAGTGACGAGGGACCTGTCCAATAATTAGACATGACCGCGATGAAACGCAATACGTATCTCACCGGTGGTGGCCAGTGATAACAACGGCGCAGGCGCCAGTCTTTTCACCCTCCTTAACTTGGTAAACTTCGTCAAGGCCTTCCCGCTTGTTGGCAGCCTTAAGCTGTTCAGCGAGATCGTCGTTACCGACGGCTCCGGTGTAGACAACCGATCCTGGGGGGAGGATGTACTGTATCGATAATTGTTAATTGAGTGACATTAAGCCAAGAGATGTGAAACCGACCGCGGCTCCTCGGGCAGCGTTTTGGGAGGCACCACCAGCAACGTAGGTGACATTGTGCTCCCTCACGAGTTCATCGTAACTAGTTTACCTGGGTCAAACAAGGAAGTACACCGATAACAGAAAATCTCACATAGGTGCGTGTCTTGGCTCAGCCAAGATTGCGTCGTTCGCGTTAAGGCTGTATTTTTCGAGAAGGGCCTCCCCGTTGGTGACTTGGATATCAAGTAGGGGGTTTCCGATGCAGAATAGGGAGTAGGAAGACATTGCGATAGAGACTTAAGATAAGACAATGAAAAAGTCGTCCAAGTTGTTTTTGCCATTTTGATGATCGATTTACAATCTACAATCTAATCTAATCGATGCTGGCTTCTGGGACGTTGACCCCATTCACCCGCAGGTTTCCTCTACTCCAGTGCTCGTTCCCTGCGAAGAAGTCACTCCGAACAACCTTCCCTCTGGCGCCGACGCAGTTGTTTCGCTCAACCTTCACGTATACCCCCTCGACTCGTCCATCCCAGAACTTCGACGATAATTGGACCATTGCACGTAGTTCACTGTCGGTGGGCATCTCTCCTTCGTGCATGACGGGAACCAGGAAAATTGAGGTCACGGACAGAAGTTGAGAAAGAGCATCTCTTCCCATCCATATACCTGTACTACGATCGTAGAAGTCGAATGCGATGAATCGGTCAGGAAGATGCGTGTAGGGGATGGAATGTGTTGCAAACATCCACTCGCCGAAGAGGATGTAGCGTTCTGGGAAAAATGGATCGCGATCGAGCAATTTGAACAGATCTTTTTGGTGGCGCTCCACCCAGATACCGAGCTTTTTAAATTGCTCGTGGGTTGAGGGGTCAACATAGTGAGAGCGGTTTTGAACGATGATTCGCGACCGGTCTGAAGATAAGGAAAAGCCCATGTTCGCTCCGTCGATTTTCTCGGTGATAACGACCTTCCCTTGTGTTGGCAGAACTGGAATATCGGTAACGATGTCGTCGGACGAAGCGGCCCCGAGATTGATCAAATGAGGAGTACGGGGAAACTTGTGTATGTTAACTGGAGGGGAAAGGCGAAGGACGAGTTCCTTTGCGGCCGCGAATGAACGAATAGTGACAATAGCTTTAAAGCCCTCCTCCAGTGTCGGACACACGAAAATATTATGCATCTGATTCACAGCATTACGAACGCGGCTACCTGGGGGAAGCGTAGGGTGTCCCGCCCGCATCTGAGCGCGAGAAGTGCACAAGTCCCGATCGTAGTCGAAAAATATGCATACCGGGGCGATACACCAGTTTGCCGCCAGGTCAAGCCATGCTTTCCTGTCCGTGGCCGCCATATTGCATCTGTCGAGGAGGACCCGGCCCTTGCCAGGTCTGCCTATTTCCGCCTCGCAAAAGGATCGGCTCCCTGACTCGTCCTGTGAGATCAACGACCATCCAGAAGGATCGCGTGCAAGCAACGATCTTGACAACCATGATTTTCCTGAGCCCGGAAGGCCGACAAGAACGAAGAGGTCATTGTCCTTGGTGAGCGACCCTTGGATCACTAGAGGACACGGTAGTGGCTCCGACGGCAGATCCGGATAGATAGACTGCCGCTTCCAGATGGTACTGCACCACTTGGAAACAAAGGCTTCCTGTTGGGAAGTCTCTATACTTCCCGGTCGAATGTGACGAAGTAAAGCCATCGCTTCTGGAGCGGAGAGCTCCGGGTGTGTTTGGTTGAGGCGAGGCTTTCCAAAGCCAAATGCTGCCATATAGCAGGCAGCGACGGTACCTGCACGACCTTTCCCACCTCCACAATGGATCAACAATGGTAAATTCATTTCATCCTCCAATAGCGACATGACAAGGTCCATTTGTTCGATCGATGGCGGATGGTAATTGGGGATGGGGAGATAGGTGTTCGTAATGGGCTTGCCTTGGAACCATGATGGTGGAAGTGGGCTCTCCTCTGTAAGGGTAAGGACGTGCTGGATACCTAGATGCGGGGATGCGAGTGCGTCGATGTCCTCTTCGCGACGAGGTGTCGACATGATAGCAATGTGGTATGGTATCAGCCATCGGAAGAAGCGAGGCAGCTTGTAGAATGATTTTGTGGTGATCTGTGTGGGAATGAAGAGGGATTCCCTTGGGTCCAGCTGTAAGGTAGGTGTAACGTTTCTGTCGCTGAGAACAGAGCGCAGGTTGGTTGACCAAGGGGCCAAGAGAAGATGTGATATTTCTGCGTGTATCTGCGGCATCTCAACGTCCAGTACAGTAGAGCCCCATTCCGTAGCCTTGGATGCCTCCACCATCTTCTTGATGCAATACAACTGTACCTTCTCGTCGTCAGAGCGTTCGTAGGCGCAGGCATACGACAGCATCGCAAGCTTATACCAACTACCCCACAGTGCCGCGTCTGCCATCCTCAAAAACCCTCGGTACGATTCCGGAAGAGCGAGAATTAGGTCTTTGGAGTGATCCTGTGCACACTGATAGTCCCCGAAGAGATGAAGCGTGTATGCCAGATGATCAAGGAAGTCGGGTGTGGGGTTTGACGGGAACTCGCCAGGAAACAGAGAGTCTATGCCTTTGTCCATGTCATGGTCGTCCAGAGATGAGAGCGTGATGTGAAAGTTTTTGGGAGGAAGCCCAAGCTGTTTCCGAATTTGTTGACCTGCAGCCCAGATAATGACCACGAATAAAATCCCACATTTAACATTTCCGCCGACCCCTGCGCAGTGAATACGACGCGTTTCGACATGAAGGTTCTGGTATTTGTCGGCAGGAATGGTTTTTATCTCCTCCTTGCTGAGAAGGGTAATGTGGTATGGTGCCAAAGATGGTAAGGGGTCCCTGGTCAGTTTACGCACTGATAATAGCGCATGTTCTGCCGTGGTATCGATGAGGGAGCCGACGAGACCGAGAACCCCTCGTGTTGTGCGCAGAGCAGCAGATGCCTCCATGCCGAGAGCTGGGACAATGTTATCAGGGAAACTGGCGACTAAAGTGAGTTCAGCACCTGATGATCTACCTTCTTAAAGCCAAGTTGAAGTACACCGACATTGGTTGTCCTATGAGTCAACCCCCGTCATGGTCATTGCGGTTAACGGTTAACGTTCATGAGAGCGGCGACGCGCGCCGGTGACACTGACCGGTCCCGCAAATCGATCAGCTGATGGCATACTACACTGCCACAGCATCTGTCTTTCTCGACCTCCTACTCGACCTCCCTTAGTTAATGTTCACTCTACTCTCCTCGGGCTCTAATGCCCACGGGCAACTGTCAAATGGATCTCTGGAAGATTCCCGTGAATTTCTTCCATGTTCCTTCCACGGTTGCTTGCCAAACACTGTGCCTTCCAACACCACTCGGATCCTGAACATCGCCAGTGGAGCCAATCATACCATCTTGCTCTTGGAGACCAGCAGTGGTAATGGTAAATTCGAAAGGGAACTATGGGGCAGTGGAGACGGGACTTCAGGACAGCTGGGCTCTGCGTATCGTGATCTCATTGCTACCGGAACATCATCCACGGTTTTTCGCCGCGTCGAGCTACCATTTGAGCAGGAGGGACTTTCTGGGTACACCACTAAATTTGTTGCTGCTTCATGGGAGACGACATATATCGTTCTTTCGTGCGAGGGGAAAGGAGATGTGCTGATATCGATGGGGGCAGACGACTTTGGCGATCTGGGGATTGGTGGAAAGGGGAAGGGAAAGGAAATGGCGAGGTCCTTCTACGTCATCGGATTTGCACACCTGACGTTGGATGGGAGGTCACTTAGGAATGCAACACTTGCTTTTCAATCGGTGGAGGCAGGACAGCACCATGTCGTAGCCCAGGTCAATGCTACTTGGAAGGATCGAACCCGAAAATCATGCCTGATAGGTTGGGGAACTTCACGACACGGGCAACTAGGCAACC
Source organism: Asterophora lycoperdoides (assembly GCA_018850815.1). NCBI lineage: Eukaryota > Fungi > Basidiomycota > Agaricomycetes > Agaricales > Lyophyllaceae > Asterophora > Asterophora lycoperdoides. The sequence continues at coordinate 20,350 of JABCKJ010000101.1, forward strand.
ATCTTGGCAAAAATGGGAAACCCATCCCTTTCCTTGCGAATCCAACTCTTGTCCCAACTGGCAATTCCGGTGACCCGGTGCTCTCGATCGCGCTCGGTAACCAACACACCGTCCTACACCACGCGTCTGGCAGAGTCTCTGGCCTTGGGTCGAACCGGAAAGGGCAGTTACAAGGACTGGTGAATGCTGAACGCGTTTCCCAACTTGGATGCACCTGGAATGGTACATATGTCGTGTTAAACGACCATAGTCTTTACGCGACAGGGAGTGGCGCCCATGGTCAACTGGGTCGACGTTGTGCGACCTCCGACGGGCTTCCTTCGCTTGCACCTGTGAATTTGCCTATTGCCTCCAATTCTTTCGACCTATGCGCACTGGCTTGTGGAACGGAGCATGTTTTAGCAATGCTTTCTCAAAGAACCGTGCCGGAGTCGTCGACAGAGGTCTGGGGCTGGGGTTGGAACGAGCATGGAAATCTAGGCACGGGTATGAACGAGGACGTTTTCACGCCCGTCAAAATTTGGCCAAGTTCGACGGGGAACATACAGGAATATCTTCAAGCGATTGGAATTTGGGCTGCATCGGGTACAAGCTGGATATTAACGCGTCAATGAAGTAACCTCCGACGATGGGGAGGCATCAGTCTGTGACATCCAACCCAAGCTCGTCATGTATCTGTCGAACAGTCGTTTCCTTGAGGGTAGCCAACTACGATGAACAGTGAGCTAGAGGTTGCGCCGCTCATTCTTCATACATACTCGGCCTATCAGAATCTATAGGGAGGTGAGACGTGGCTGTATGCGGGGTTTTCACGCCTACTTGGGTGGCATCCTTTGCTTCATTGTAGCGATGCAGAAGCTGAATGTGAGTTTTGACTATCGCCTCCGCGTCTTCGCCATCCCTGACGATGTTCAGATATCATGCTCACAACGGAAATCTTTATGAGCGCAAACCCAAGTTTTCGCTGCAGGTCGTCGACCACATTCTGAATGGCTGCGAGACGAGCCTCTTGAACCTAAATGCACCCAGTCAAGTGAGATAGAACCAGCCTTTTGTCATACATGCCTTCGCAGATGTCGCTGCGTGCATTTCTAAGTGTGCGTTGTGACTGTGAGCGTTTGAGTCGAAGTCGACACGCATGTTCAATGCGCGTTGTGTGCGTGTATTTAACTTGTATTTGACAGCCCGGCGCCCAAACGTTAACATGATGAACTTGAACTTTGAAGTTGGTGCTCCTCGGCAGCCTGCGGCGCAGGTTAGTGCTTGTCGAACCAATCGAGAGATGCACTCAAGTGTACCTCTTCTATGTATCATGACAGGCGAACCGTTGCTCCTCCGTGAAATACGGCGTCTCGGCCATCGGCCCTTGCAAGACCCATCATCTTCCGACCCGCGCTGCCAAGAAGATGTTAAGGCTCTGGTTTTTTTTGAATTTTTGCCACTTATGGGGGCTTGCCTGGTTATCTTTCATCTCGGCTGCACCGGCATCGTTTTGCTAGGATTCTATCCTATAATGGGCCATTTTCGCGCGTAAACATTGGGGACGGCGCACAACGCAATCCTTGGTGATGGATCTACTACGTATGATGATGCGAAACGTTGACTTAAAATGCAAGATCATTCCTTCAAAGTCCCCCGTTTCGCTGGCCTTCATTTGAGCGCGTGTCATGACATTGGCAGCCTCAAACTCAGACTGACCTTCACATATGCCGAATCTCTTTTGGATACAACTGCGTGCCCTGATCTGGAACAACTGGATCGTGCTCTCAAAACACTCATTTGTAAGGCCTCTATGTCAAGTTCTTCGGGCCAGCGATGTTCGCGTACTAAAACACTTGCTGCGCACTTGTAGCTGAATGTCATAAGATGCTTCATCCTTCCAATCGCTTATGGGGCCTTTTTGGCCGTCGCCCAGATATTTCTTAACAAGCCAAATAACGTGTGTACCTTTTACTTTTATTACCTGGTTGCACATGAGTTTGACCTAGCTTGACCCATTCGTACAGTTCGGCATAGGCCAACCTGTATCTGTGTTCTCTCTCCAGGAGCAGTTCGGCGGTGGATCAGCGTTAATATGGGCTGACGGCACAGATGGCAAGAGTGTGCCCTCGCCGACGGACATCATGAATCATGTTACCGCCGCTTTCACCCCCGTTCAAATGAGGGCCGTCCGAAAAGTCAATACCCCAGCCGATATTCCCTTCGCATGTCCCCAGAACTTCAATTTTTTGTCGGAATGCTTTGCTGCTATTGCCTTCAACGATATACCCGCCAATACTACCACTGGAAAACCCGTCAATTATACCATTCGCGCAGATGCGGGCTTGACTTTCATTGATGTCGTTAAGCACACAAGTGACTTTGAAAAGAGGATTTTACCTCTACAGTGGGCCATTGATCAGGTTAGCGACTTAGTCACAGAACGCAACCAAGTTGCTGATGCTGTCACTGTAGGCAATCGTAGAACTCAAGACTGGTGTTAAATTACCTGCACCACTTGAATGGCCGTACTCACAGGAGACCAATGAGGAACAGTCTGAATCGATTCGGCTTAGTGGGTCAACACGGTTTGAAGGAGATATACTAGCTTATGTTTCTTCCAGGTTATGTCCGAGGTATCAGAGAGTTACTCGTTATTGCCCTGTGCGTATAATATTCGTCTTTGGATGGCGCTTGATGCTAACGTTGTGGTCTAGATTCGTCTGTTTCGTCGGCATTGCGTATCAACTCCCTGGCGCGATCGCCGGAGAAAGGGCTAACGGCATAACTGCTCATATGAAGGCGATGGGTCTCCTTGACTCTGCAAGGATACTGTATGTACTCTCGCTATTGCCTCGATTCACGGACATCTTTGAATCGTATCTGTAGCTCGTGGCATTTAAGCATATCCCTCACGTACCTGCCTGCATGGATTATCGTCGGCGCCACCTGGCGCTTCCGCATATTCTCACAGACGAATACTGGGCTGGTTATTGCGGTCCACATCCTTCTGGGGCTCGTTCTCGGCAGCTGGTCGTTTTTTGTCGCGGCCCCTTTCGGCAAAAGTCCTCAGCTTGCGGCTGTTGTCACCACTTTTCTGAGTATTATGTTTGTCATTATCGCGGTAGTCCTTCAACATACACGTAACGGCTTGGCGTTCATCTTCTCCATTCTCTTCCCACCTTCCTTCTACGTCTTTGCCATCAGAGCGATTGCAGGATATGAGAACCACCAACGGCCTACCAATGCATTGAAAGGAGACCCAGATAACCACCTCATTCTATTGGCCACCATAGTTGCTGCAATTGTAAGCCTCCTCTCGACTCTTTCCTTGGCCTTCAACACTGACCCCATTTTGCTTAGATCGATATTTTTCTCTGGCCTTGGCTTGCCGTTTTACTGGAACGGCGGTTATACGACGTTGTAGACCCATCGCGCGGTTTTTCCTGGATGTTTTGGAAGAGACGCCGACAGGAGGACCTCTCTATACCCGACGATGCGGCAATCTCTGTCCAAAATCTCAACAAGACCTTCCCTGCACCTCGGTTCAGCCGAAAGTCTGCTGTCACCGCGATATCTGATCTTTCCTTCGATATTCCCAAGTCTGGCATATTCGTTCTCCTTGGATCTAATGGGTTAGTTAATTTGGCTAATTAAAATTACCTTTGCTTATCTTTCCTGTAGAGCTGGAAAGTCAACATCGCTCTCAATTATAGGTGGTCTAGCGGGCCGCACGGGCGGGACTGTCGTCTTTGAAGGCGGTGTTGCAAAGCCTCCCCGCGGAACCGTCGGAATTGTGCCCCAGAAAAATGTCCTATTCCCGGAACTCTCATGTGCGCAGACACTGCGCGTATGGAAAGCAGTCAAATACTCAGAATACTCTGAGAGTGATGAAGACGTCGAGCAACTATTGCGGGATTGCGACTTAGCGGCAAAAATCAACTCGAACGCAGCGACACTGTCTGGAGGCCAGAAGAGAAAGCTTCAACTTGCCATTGGCCTGATTGGTGGCTCAAAGAGTACATTTCTAATGTCTTACAAGAAGATCTCGCGCTGATGATGTGCCGCAGTCGTTTTAGTCGATGAATGTACCTCGGGTGTTGATCCGCTGAGTCGTCGTGCACTGTGGAGAACACTTACGTCCCTCCGCCAAGATCGCACTATTGTTTTCACTACCCATGTAAGCTGACCTATTTGCTGCATTGACGGAGTAACTCAGTGTGATCATAACAGTTCCTCGACGAGGCCGACTTATTGGCTGACCATATCGCAATCTTAGCTGCTCCTGGTAAGCTCATTGCGGAAGGGTCACCAGTCACTTTGAAGCGGGATCTTGGAGAAGGTTACTCAGTCCAAGTGTCCTTCGAGAAAGACGGCATCAGCACAGCCAGCGACCTACTTCGAAGCATCAGCAATATCGCACCACACACTCATGTGTCGGTCACATCGGCACATCAGAATTGCTATCATCTTAAAACCAGGGATGCAGTCGTTGTAGGAAAGGTCTTACAACTCCTCGACACCGAGAAAGAGACTTACCACGTCGTCTCGTATGACATCCTTGGCACCAGCATCGAGGACATTTTCCTTGACCTAATGACGAAAAATGGAGCTCCCTTGGATCCTGAAAAGTCGGTCAACACCAGCTCCGACTCGGAGAAATCGGACCCGACGGTGCCAGCGCTGGCCAATGGCGAACTGACCAATGGCCGTGCAATGTCGCCTTTGAAGCAAGCTCTTACGATTTTTTACAAGCGCCGCCTGATCGCTCGCCGAAGCTGGCTTACTCCAGTCTTGACAATCCTTGTCGCAGTTGCTGGTGCTACGATACCCCTTGTCTTCATCCGTGGCAAGAGTCAAAACTGCGTTCGAAGGTTCGGAAACTCGACCAGTATACCCCTATACTTGCCGAATTCCCCAATCGTTTCTTTCACATTCGGGCCGTCATCGCAAGTCCTTGTATCCCCTCCTGGGGTCACATCCGTTCTCGGTAGCAGTGTTGGCTTTTTCCGAACCACCAACGTCACCGATAATGCTGCATTTGTGGATGACATCCAGCAAAACTACCGCAATTTGTCTGTTGGCGGTATATCTGTGAACATTGTGACTGGTGACTCGTTGATCGCCTGGGAGGCATCTCCACCGGGATTGACGGGACCCTCTATGCTCAACTTGGCCAATAATATACATTTCAACAACGCGCTCAACACGAGCAATGGTGGAAGCAATCCGACTATCATTCGGGCAGAGTATGATACATTCCCACCTGTGGGTGCCGGCACGCTAGTTTCGTTGAAGTGGATGGGCTTCTTTGGTGCAGTTATGGTATTCTCGCGTTTTTTTTTCTTGCCAAAAGTATGCTCAACCACATCATTTGCGCAGGCGGTATTCCCGGCCTTCTTTGCCTTGTATGTTTCGAGAGAGCGACGCTCCTCCGTCCAGGCAATGCAACTGTCTAATGGCTTGGGGGACCCTATAGGCCTGTGGTTGGGACATCTCATATTCGACACGATCATATCGGCCATATTGTCGACGATAATCATTATCGTTTTCGCCACGGCCTCGAATCAATTCCAGGGACTCGGATTCCTGGTACGTTTTCACTCTCCTCGCCTACTAATCGTCTTCGGTCGGAAGCCTGATTATATCTCAGTGGTTTATCATGGTCCTGTACGGGATAACCGGTGCCTTGTTTTCTTATTGCGTTTCCTTGATGGTCGCCTCGCCTCTGGCGGCCTTCGCCGCAGTAGCAGGTTACCAGGTCGTCATGTTCATTGTGAGTGCTCTTCAAAGTCCACTTGCGCAGCCATTGATACGTGTATTTAGCTTTACCTGTCCGGATATCTTTTGACTTTGACGTATGGTAAAACATCTGCCACTCCTCACATCATCACTATCATACATTTCACTCTGTCTTTGGCGTCACCGGTGGCTAGCGTGGTGAGTGGGACACTTGCTTATTTCCCGCCGAGGCGAGCTCATACCTCATGGTCAGACGCGGGCCGCTCTAGTTTCCGTCAACTTGTTCTCCCTTCTTTGCGATGGAACTATTCCTGTTACCTCTTCATCGATGGGCCAGATTATTAGATTCGGCGGTCCTATCCTCTATCTGATAGTTTACTCCTTGATTCTTCTCGGTATACTGGTCTGGGTCGATTCTGGCTCGCTTCTACCTCGTCGAGTTCGAAATATCAAGGAACGGGCACCAACGGACGATGAAACCAGTCGACCAGTGCCAGAGGATGTTCGCGAGGAGATCAAGTCCGCGTCTGAATCCCGGCACCTCCTTCGTGTCCTCAATGTTTCCAAAACTTATAACGGAAACAAGGTCGTCGATGGCGTTAGCCTTGGGGTGTCTCAAGACACCGTCTTCGCTCTCTTAGGACCCAATGGAGCCGGGAAGACGACTACGTTTAACATGATCCGTAAGTCATTTAGGAGTTGTATCATATCCCGTATTACTGTCTCTAAATCTTCTTAATAGGTGGTGATGTGATTCCAGACACAGGCGACATACTCATTGCTGGAACGTCCGTAGTCAATCATCCCAGGACGGCGCGGCTTTCTCTCGGAGTGTGCCCACAGTTCACGGCGACCGATTCCCAGCTAACCGTTCGGGAGCATCTCCTCGTCTATGGTCGGCTAAAAGGGTTGAGATCAGGTCCTGAACTCCTCGAGAACGTTGCGGCGATTTTGCGTGGCACATCTCTGGTCACGTACGCCGATCGATTGGCCAGTAAACTCTCTGGCGGAAACCAGAGGAAACTCGCGTTGGCCATTGCCTTGATGGGTGCGCCCTGATCAATACCCTCCTAAACACACTTCCACTGATCTTTTTGAGCAGGTAATCCAGCAGTCGTTCTCATAGACGAGTTTTCAACCGGCATTGACGCGAAGATGAAGCGGGATATGTGGCAAACTCTCAGGAATGTAGCCATCGGAAAGGCGGTCATCATCACAACGCGTAGGACACCCCATCCCTCTAATTGACAAAAACTGAGATCCGGTTTGGCAGATTCCATGGAAGAGGCATCAGCTCTTGCCAATAGAGTTGGCATTCTCGCTAAGCAGTTTCTAGGTAAGCCGATATCTGGTGGTGTTTTTGAGAATATCCTAACGTTTTGTACAGCTATTGGTACAACTGAATCGCTGTCCGCCCGATACGCCACCTACGAGGTCCACTTCTCTTGCCGCACTCGCGACGAAGTGCTTAAAGCACAAACGCTGATGGCCAAGATTTCTGGGTCTCGTATGGTAGATGACGTGGCGACGCGGTTTGAGGTTCCCATTGAAGAGGGTGGTATAACGCTGGCTCGATTGTTCACCCTCCTATCGACAGAGGGTGATTTCTCGGAATACACAGTAGAGAAGGCATCATTAGAGAGCGTGTTTTTAAAGGTGATTAGAGGGAACAACGTTCGGGAAGAGGATAATGTTGTGGGTCACGGTGAACGCTCTTGGAAGCGATTATGGCATTATTAGAGGTTCTCGATGGGTACTAACTATCGCATGAGGACATTGGATGGATTACTTACTTATATACCTCCTATAGCATGATTTGCTTACGGTCGTATAATAACTTTCGTGGATGGGAATCATCGTTTAAACATTGCTAAAATGAGCCTCAATCGGCTCCTCCCCCTTATACAGTAACGGTCTCGTACTGCTTCAGACCCGCAACGTAAACCGCCCACCTGCCCTCGTTCCAGGACAAGATGTCCTTGTACTCCGGGCTATCCTCCCCAAAGACGGTCTTGAACCAATAGATCCTCCCTCCGACGACGAAGTCGATGAAAGATGGGGTTTTGCCGAGGAAGTACGGCCCCTCTCCAGCCTGCAGCCATTCAGCGACAAGGTCAAACCCGGCCTTCACCTTCGCCCACTCCACGTCGCGCTCAGGCCCCGTGGGGGTCAATTCCTCAAATGTCTTCCCGAAAAGTGGCTCCCGGGTCGTGCGGAAGTAACCCTCGCTGTGGGAGGTCAAAATGCGGTGGGTCGCGGGCATGGCAAACTGCAGGGCAGGTCCACCAGTAGGAAGGTAAGCGTTAATGGCGGCCTGCTGAAGGGCATGGGTGCCCGCGGGCAGCAGCTTCGGGGTATCGGGGTAGGTCTTGTCGAGGTATTCGGCAATGCGGAAAGATTCGGAGACGGCGGTGTTGGTGGAGGGGTCGTAAATTGCGGGGAGGGTGTAGAGGGGGGTGCCGTTGGGCTTTTTGCCTGTGGGGGGAGCGCCGATTTTTTTGGACACTTCCTCAATGTCAGGGTACTCGACCCAAACTGTTTTATGGGGAAGTCCCTTGAAGTTCAGGGCATATCTTTGAGGATGGGGATTAGCTCCTGCACGACAAAGGGCGTGGCATAGCTACTCACCGACCCTTCCAGGTGTTGGGCGACCAGGCTTGGCCTGGGGTTTGGGATGGGATATCGTAGAAGGTGATAACGTTCGACATTATGGATGGTGCGACTGTTGGAGGGACCTCCAACGAAGAACCTGCCTTTATATACCAGCTGGGGGCCATCGCAGGGCAAACTATGGCTGGTCAATCGGACTCAATCCTGCCATATTCATCAGAAAGCACGAGGGTTTCTGCCAGTTCTCCGTGGTCGCGATCAAGAACCAGAAGATAAACCGTATCCGCGGATCTAAGCGTCCATACCAGCGACGGTTAATCGATCCACTTAACTATGTAGAAAGACATCTGACGACCACTGGTTCTTAGCCCCACACACATTTAGTTTGGAGGCCCAACTAAACATCACCCAGATATCTTCACCACTGCGCCGAGCGTATGTAACTGAGAGGCAATTTGCACGCGATCCGTTCCAATGGGATCTTGTCGAGTTCCTAAAATCGATCGACGCTCCAGATTTACATCTTGACATCTCTTGATCGATACGCTTCGGACCCACGAATGTCGGAATACCCACCACAGTCTCCGTTCCTCTTGATCTGGAGTTGCAGAGGGGTCACAGGGCATCAAGTTCTTCTCGCCAAGTGGAGGGACAACACCGTCACGCGCTGCACAGATGTCCTGAATCCATTCTGAATCTCGCAGGTACTCGCGAGCAGCGAATGGGCCCGTGCCGATGACTTCATATCCGGGAAATTTGCAAACGAAAATGAACGAGAAAGCGTCATAATGGCGTGATGCTTTCCAGAACCTTCATTCGTGTTTTCCATTGACTGCAAGCTCCTTCTTCGCCTTTACAGCAAGACTATTGAGATACTTGTGGATCTTTGGCACGGCAAGCCCAGCTACAGCACAGGCAATCGTAATGAAGCCCAAGACAGGGAGTACGGAGGGTGGCAGGACACCAAAGTGCAGTGGCTCAAGGGTTATAATGAAGGGCACGGATTTGGGGCCGTTGGAAGAGGAGGAGCCAGGAGTCGGAGTGTGAACGCCTGTGTCAACAAGGCGAATACGCGCGTAGCGATACCGCCTGCGATTGTTGCGCTGTGGTGAGAGATGCCCATGTTGAGCGGGGTCAACACCGAAGTGATTCAAGAGGGCCGGAGGATCGTAAATTTGTATTGAAAAATCGGCCGGGTACTGTACGACGCGAGCTGTCAATCTGCATAGAAGGAGGAGAGGTGACTGACGTACTGAAGCAGGCCATGAGAGCCTGAGAGTGAAACGTGAGTACGTGCTCCATTCTCGCCTCAGGTCGAGCAGTATCCAAAGCTCATGCGGGCACGGATCCAAAGCGCCGGGAATCGTGTATTCGCAAACCTGTTTCAAAGACGTCCCGTAGGATGCAGGAAGAATGGCCCATTCCCGGTCGTTGTGGGTATAATTCAATCGGGGCCTGCCCGACACGTCAAGTGGAATGTACGCACGTTCGGGGAGCGTTCTACTCACCACTCATTTGTGAATGCAAATCCCACCTCGGGGGCCTCAGAGACGCGAAAATTGACGATCTCTGTATTCGCGAGGACGTGAAAAGCGAAATAGAGTAAGAGAAGACCCGGGCCTAACATGGGGGTCCAGGACACAAACAAACCTTGCTCAAACCCAACAGAGTGACATAAATATGTTATAGAATGTCTACGGGCAAGTGCCTATATGTGCATGATGTACCACAGAATTGTAATGATCGTGAGGAGGGGGAGCAGAATTATATACTGCACACCTATAAGTACTTGAAGTTGAAGTGTTACCGACAAAAACAGAAGCCCGAATAAAGATAAATATGCTAGAGCTGATTGGTGTCTTGTCCGTATTGATGGTGAACGGACTTTTAAGAGGCTCATTGTAGGTCGTGAGGGGTCGTGAGCAGAGAAAAATTGTATGGTTGAGGGCGCTTGTGCTCAATGTTATGTTTGCTTGACACGGACAGTCTAAGGAGGGCGCGATAGGTCAGGAGGTTGGCAGACAGAAGAAGTCGGATAACTTCGAACCTTCAATGCGTTTCTGGCCTTCATCCTTTTTTCGATGTAATGGACCAAGCTCCTGATGTCCGACCACATAAACATGGGGACGATCACAGCCATGACGGGAAGAGCGATCTTCCAGAAGCTACAGGCAATGTCAGTACATCACCACTGTCCTTGGCAATTACGCACAATAGGTCTGAGTGCTCATCTACCGACCACATGGACTTGAAATTCATGCCCTGCCAGCGAAAGCTGTGTTAGCAGCATGAACAAATGACGCGGGGCAAGACATACGAAGTAACCGGTCAAAAGCGTCAGCGGGAGGAAGATAATGGTCGCCAACGTTAGTCGCCGCCTGTGAGATTGAAAAGGCGGTGAGCCCTGGGCTGAACATATGATGTCCTAAGAGCAAGGCGTAGACTCACATGACCTGGTTCATTTCATACGATGCAAGCTGAAGTGTGCGTGGTGGGCTTGATAGATGACGGGTGATCGAATACTGTTTTGACTTACGTTGAATGTATAGCCAATGAGATTCTCTGCAATCCCTGCAAACATCTCGAGGCTTGTCAAAATATACGCCATGTGGTCGAAAACGTCCGCCTGCAGGAGTCTCAATCAGTAACGCCACCACAAAGTTTTTATAAACCGACCAAGTATATTTTTGACTTGTGACTCATAAAGCCAACGACCTTTGCATCGGCATTCGCAGGATCAGACATATCGATGAGGGCTGCACAGCGGTCCAGATCGTATCTCCTGAGCCCATATATCAGTGTCTTGATCGGCTCCAGCGTGCGTTTATGGAGAATGAGATCTCCGGAGAGTATGTGGACTATCAAAATGTTACTAAATGAAGACTGTGGTACACAAATGACCCACGATATCGAACCGTCTTGACATTGGGCTTCAACAAGACTGCATGTTCGAATTTGTTGATCTTGTTGTGATACTCGTCGATCACTTCTAACGCTCGGTCGACGACTTCATAGAGGCATTGGCACGAGTGTCAGTGTAATAGAGCATTATGACGCACTGAGATCCAGAATCGCATGGACGAGGAGAGATGGGTCCGCGGATGTTCTCAACACAGTATCCCTTTGGTGAATCCTCTGGCTGATTGGCGAAGTGAAGTCGACGCTTGGGTCCTTGCGAAAAGATATGACAGTGCCTGACAAATACATCTCGTCATCGAGAGGTAACAAGATGGACGAAGGACTCCATACCATCTCTCAGCAGAAATATAAATATGGGAGAGACTGTGACATCGACCCGTTCATTCCCCTTCAGAGCATCGAGCGTTACTTGCTGTTCGACCCGGTTTCTATTACGGGATGCAGAATACTAATGAATGTATAAGTCTTGCTGTTTCAAGAAATCGATTCTGACTTACTCCAACCATGAGCCGAGCGAGGCTGGAATAAGAGCCTGCAGGCTTGCTTCCCAGTATGCCTTCGACGTCACGTTCGTTGCCGGGAAAACGAGTTGAAAGCGAGAAAAAACGCCTCCTTTTCTTCTTAGTGTGAGCCTGCATTTCCTCTTCCTCCACCATAGCCTCTGCTTCCTCGTGGATATCGCAATGATCAAGGTCAGGAGATACAAAATGAGGTATGCTGTCCCGTAACATTGAACCAGTTGCTGCAGATTCTGGACTGTCTGAATGTTCTTCCCTTGCGAGCTCATGACAAAGGACGCGTAGAAACAAGTGCTTGGAATAGTAGTCGGCTTTGGAGCGATTCTGGCTGCGAGTATGGAAGATGTCCTCAATCGCGAGTGGGTGCAAGTCTGACAACGTTAAAAAAAATCTGAACACAGCTTTCAAACCCACTGCCTGACGCACCGTATTTGATAGAGACAGCTTTCATGACATCCCAGCTCAGCCCTCCAATATTAATCCAACGCACCTTCACCCATGGCTCCTTTTCACTTGCTTTAGGATCCTCCATCATATTGATGAATTCCGCGTTTGTCATGCGACCGACGCTGCTGCGAACAGAGGAGTAGTCGATGACCTCAATGACACAATCCTGTCGAATGTGGCCGTAGAGAAGATTCGCAGAGGAGCGACGTGGGTTCACGCCTGGCTCTGCGCCAACGCGTCGGATTCCCATTTGGAGGAACGAGGTTCCGCGGAGCAACATTATGACCTTTCGAACCGCGGCGCGAAACCTCTCAATGGGTGCCAAGTTGGAGGAGGGCCATGTACGAGATCGCTGCTGGGAGGGAGACTTCGTCGAGCTTTGGCTAATACTAGGGGATTTGACCCTAGAGTGGAGGGAACGCTTCGACGGAGAAGTGGGGTTGGAGGGTCGGTTTAGTGTCGGACTGAGAACCAATGCCGGTCGATGGATAGGAATGAGTAGTTCTGGTGAATTAACAGTAGGGAGTGTTGGCTCAAATCGCTCATCCTCTGACATGTCGGGAGTCAAAGACCGGCCCTCCGAGTCGCTGAAGCTGTTTTCGCGAGGCATAGTAGTACTACGCAGAGATGAGGTTGCTTTGAGAGCTACCGGTGTGAAAGCGCCGAGGAGGCCGTCAGAAGATTTTCAAGCGTCCAGGCGGGCGAAAGACAGGACTGTCGCGCTGTTGGGGTATGATACAAGTATTAGATATCCTCTCACAGCCGCACTGTGCAGCGAGGCAAAGCAAAAATAAATAGCCTAGCAACAACTCTGTTCCTGATCGACCAAGCTGAAGGGAAGGAAGTTTCGATGGCCCTACACAAGTACATACCAATGAGCCAATGAGTACTGTACTTATGATGTGCTGAGAAACACCCCGTTTTGTGATGCAGAATGGGCTGGTTCGTTCGTGGAATATTGGAAGCAGGAGGATTTCCATAGAAAGCAGTGCCAAAAATCCACGGTGAACAATTATTAAAAGGAGCGATCTAGTGTTGTTTTGCGACGACAGGAAAGAAACGTGTTATAAGTAAGGACAGGCGTCGAAGCCCTGCAACGACCGACAAAGACGTATATATAGATGGTATTGGGGTCGAGTGTTGGACGAGCCTCCGACGAGGGGATAAATGGCAAGGAAATAGTTCGCGTGGCGGGCGTACGATAGTAGTGTGTCTTGAGAGATGCATGCATACAGAAAACTTGGTTAACTTAACTTTGTGTCAAAACGGCCCCAGAAATAGTGATAGAGAGGAGTTGAAACCCAGAATGACTCGGTTCAAAGAGTTCATGATGGTTGGCGAGGTGAGGAGAAAAGCGAGAACACCTTCTCTGCATTTTCCTTGTACTTCTTCAGCTTTTTATTCTTGGGTTTTTCAGACTCCTCTGCAGGAGGGCGGCTGTTGGTCTCTGAGCCACCGAGGGCCTCTGCAGTGCCCGATTCCCCGTTGCCAGATTGATCTGACGACAGGCTCTGAGCGCCAACAGACAACGCCGACTCCTTCGATTTCAGCGAGTGCGAGAATGAGGCGGATGGAGTGAGGAGGCCGCCGCTTGAAGATGCGGCGGAGAGGGTGTTGGAGTTGGAAGTCGTAGACCTCCTGGCGCTCGACTTCGATGAGAAGGATGACGGCGGGGCACCAGGCGACTTGGGTTGCAGGAACGGCCTGGGATGCTTGCGAAATGTGAGTGGTGCCCGACCTCGTCTCTGGGTAGGGCTCGGCGAATCTCCGGCCTCCGAGACAGCGACGGAGGTCCCCGAGAATGAGCGGGGCGCCGAGCGTTGTTGGGTAGGTGTCGAGGCCTTGCGGAAAACAGCCAGTCTGTACCGGTCGACAACACCCCGCGCAAAGAGACTAGTACCCTTCGTCCCGTTGCGGTCCTCACCGTCGGCGGCCTCGACGAAATCCCAGTCTTCATCTTCATCCTCACGTTCAGTGGCTTCAGTCTCCTCTCCACCGGCGTCGGAGAGATAGCGGTCGAGAGCGGGTACGCCAGATTTCTCTCTGCGAGTACGACCCCCAATTTTTCCAAGACGAGCGATTGGCCCTTTGGCAGGCGCAGGCTTTGGCTTGAACTCCTTCTCAGGTATTGCCGGAGGAACGGCCTCCGATGGTCCGGGCGCTGGCAAGTCCTTGCTTCGCCGTGGCTTCGGCTCTTCCACTGACACTGGTTCAGCAACGGGTTCCCAAGGAGGCTCAACCTCGGCAGGGGCAGCCGCCTCCTTGGGTGGCGCATCGGGCACAACGGACTCAGGAAGAGCAGCAGGGCGAGCTTCGGGTGTCTTGGGCTCAGTGGCCTCTGCAAAGGATTCTTCGGGAACAGGCCCATCGACAAGAGGTGTCGTGTCAAGAGGCCCAAGAGGCGCAAGTATGTCTTCGTCGTCGTCCTCACTATCGCCTTGCGATCCACTACTCTCTTCATCTTCATCGTCGAGGAGGACCGAATGTCGGCCCTTGAAGGAGTATCCATCGAATACATCCACGGTATCTTCCTCGACAGCTTGCTGCTGAGGGCGGATGGAGGAGCTGCGCGACTGTGATGGTGTGGTATTGGATTCCTCACCGTCCGTGCGGTCGGTGTCCGTTTGCTCCGGGTCCTGATCAGTGTCCGTTTGTTCGTCGTTGACATCGTCAAGCACCGGTTCCATATCAAGGAACGTGTCATCGAAATTCTGGGTGTCGCTTGCGTTCGACGGATCGATGGGTGGGATATACGGGGCTGCGGAAGGTTGAGCAAATGTCTAGTGACCCAAGGAAGCAGAACGTACGTATGTAGCGTTTATAGTACACATGAGACCAGTCTCTGTTGACGGGTGAGTGTCAAATGAGAGCATTTAGAACAGAAACCATACATCATTGAGAAATATGGATGCTTCTTTATTCGGGGTTCGCAGATCCTGAGCGCAGGATTCCGTTGAAGTAGCTGCAGAAGATTGTCGGTCGGCCACCATAGGTCACTTGAAAAAATGAAGACTCACTCCGCGGATAAGAGACTTTGTGTCCTGATCGATTGCTCGATCCTCTGGGAATTGCAGCTCATCCTGCAACACCCGGACATACATGTCTGAATGGTTATTTGCCCAAAATGGCGTCTACCATGCGACCACATGCCTCCATTAATGCCCATCACTTCGCAACGAATAAAATGAACCTCCAACTCACGATACCAGTCAACATCTCGTACAACATGGTCCCAAAGCTCCACCAATCGACCTCGTAGCTGTACGGTAACCCCTGGATGACCTCGGGGGCCAGGTACTCCGCAGTCCCACAGAAGGTTGACGTGGAGTCGTTGTGTCCGGTCGCCGGTCCAGGCCATCCATTTGCCACCTCGCCAGAGGCATCGATCTTCATCCAAGGCGGGCTCGTTGGTTGTGGAGTTCCAGGTACTGATGAGTAGAACTCGCCATTCCGTGGGGTGGCCGCTGTCCTCGGGAACTCTTTGGACAACCCGAAGTCGGTCAGGACGATATGGCCATCGGCACCGATGAGGATGTTCTCGGGCTTGAGGTCGCGGTAGATGACGCCCGCTGCATGGAGACCCTCGCAGCCTTCAACGATTTCGGCGGCATAGAAGCGTGCACGATCACGTCCGAGGCGTCCCCAGCGCGCCAGTTGTGTAGCCAGATCTCCTCCCGGGTGGAAATCCTGTGCATCATCGTCAACACCATGCACAGGAGTGAGTGGAGGGATACGCACCATGACCAAAAATAGGTTCTCCTTGTCATGAAAACTCCACCATAGCTTGACTACGAACGGGTCCTTCGATTCTGCAGCCATTCGCTTCAATACGGCCTGTTCCGTGAGTGTATGCTGAAGCTCCTGGTGGGCCAGAACATGCCGCTTGGTGATCGCCTTCAACGCATAAAGGTCTGATGTTGCCTTCTGCTTCACTAGTAGAACCTTCCCTGCGCAACCCTTCCCAAGTACCCGCATCATTTCAAAATCGTCGATGATCACTTTCCTCTGTGATTTCTTGGGTTCCTTGGGTACCGTCGATTGCGAGCGCTTCTTGCGTTTGGAACGGCGCCCACTCCTGCCAGTCGTAGATGCAGAGGATTCATCGCCTGTTTGGGAGGATGCACCGTCTCGACTGGGTGTAGAACTTGCGAACGCGCGAGACATGCGAGTCTTGTCAAAGTCGACAGAGTGCGAACGGGGAATGCGAGCAGGAGCCTCAGCCGCGACCGAAGTTTTCACCTCCTCAACGGGTGCTGGTGTAGGCTTGACATCCTCGACTGGTACGTCAGGGTTCGGGACGTCGGATGGTGGCGGCGATGGTGGTAAGGGTGCAGCCTCCGCGGTGATGGCAGCATTGCTGGGGGCTGCGCCAGTATCAGTTTCCTCCTCGGGTACATCCTTAATTCCCCCTTTGATGAATTCAGCTTCCTCGACAACCTGGTGAACTTCCGTCCCATTGACCTTCTCCTCGAGGATGCTTCCGGTTTCGCTTGGGGCTAGGCTGGAACGGCCCTTGATGCTGCCTTTGTGGATGTCCTCCTTCTCCTTCGCTAAGCTTCCCACGTGTGCTGCGAGATCCGACCGCACTCTCTTGATTGCGCGCTCAACGCGCACACTCTCCAAGTCATCAGTGCGAACCCTGACGAAACGTTTCCATACGCGAGCTTGACGTATACCGGCAGCATTGGAGATGGTGGTAAGGTAAGAGGCTATGCCTGTACTAGTGGCTGAAGGGGATAACGGTGGAGGGGCTTCGAGAGTGTTGGTATTGAACGAGGTGAAAGGATCGCCAATCTCCCCTGAGGGTGAGGTCCCCGGTGTAGGGAGGGCCGAAGGGAAGCTGCTGGCGTTGTTGAAACGGCGGCTGGTCTTTCCGGATGTGGGTGAAGCGAGGCGCGAAAGCGTGTTGAGAAAAGTTGATTTGCGCTTGGGGGGAGGTGATGGCAACGATTGTATGTCGATGGGGATGGTGGGAAGCTTCACACCAGGGATGGTCTCGCGCAGCTTTCGATCAAGCTCGACGAGTTCTTTCGCGGTCCGAGTAAGCGTGAGGTTGTGGGTTGGAGCTGGCAACATTGGAAGTCAGTTCTCGACGTAGCCACAGGCATCATAGAAGTGATCGTTTAGGAGAGGGGCTGATCGTGCACGAATGTAGTTCCCCATGCATGTGCAATATCGAGAGAGGACGCAAAAACAAAGAATAAACGTACTCTTGATGTAAAGACTGTAAGAGTGTGCGTCGTGTGGTGTCTCTGCGACACTCACGCTCCACGGTCCATCTTGGTCGATACGCCCAGCGTTCCGGCGAGTTGAATGAGCGCTATCAACGGTCATGTTGCTGCAGAGAAAGATCGGCGACGTTTATGTAATTGAGCAAAGTGGCAAGAGGAGTTGAAGATCGCGATGGAGGATACGACGGTGCAGGTGTTGTGATTGAGTCCTGGCGTCGAGTGGCAAGGTATCGATTCACTGCTCGAGCAGATGGCTGCGGAATAGGTATCTTGCGAGCCGAGAACTCCAGAAGTTATACTTCAAGTCGTGTGATGGAGTCGTATAGCACGTGCAATGCGGCGAAAGAATGGCTTATGTGAACTAGAGACAATGGCAGCGTCGGTGGTGGTGGTTGGACAAAGAAGGACGATAATTAGGCGGTATGGGTGAAAAAGGGTCCAGGGGAGCAGGAAAGGCGTGTTTGGGCGCCACGAGTCTGGGGCCAACGCAGCGGTCCGCCGGTCTGCCTCGAGGCTGCCACAAAATTATTTGGCCGCGTGTCGATGATCTTGACCTCGTTATCCGCTATCACAGGTGCGATTTGTTGGTTTAGGGGTGTAAATGAGCGTTATCGGGTTAAGGGCGATGGTTGGGGGTTGTAAAGAGAATAAAAGAAGCAATTGGCGACTTTCTTGCGCCCACAAACCCAAAACAAATAAACACAAGTTACACAAGCGGCGCGGCCTTCGAATTCACCATGCCTTCACCATTGGGGGCAGGCCACCGTAGTGCTGCTTCGAGTCTCTGTACAGCTCTGTCGCTGCAACGGCCGACCACTCCCCACTCAATACGAAATCAAAATAGCACGCCCAGACACTTCCCCGTGGAATTCATGAAACATGATCATCGATTACGCTAAGTACAACACTAAGTACTTTTAACAATACCATCTAATACAGACTAAAGCATAACATTGCATACCCATCGATAGACCGGCGCGCGAGTCATTTGGGCCATCTTCTGTGAACTGGACTGTGCTATATACTTCAAATTCCAGAGATCCCAACAGGTCAGAACTCTACAGTATGTAAGTACGCTTGATCTGGACTGCCACCACCGCAACGCCACGGCGCACCAAACACTACCGCTGCAGTTTATTGAGGAAGTGCTTTCCCTTCTCATACCATGGTGTTGGAAGTACTTTCCAGTTCGCCGGACCCTCGAGCACGAGGGAGCAGCCTGCACAAAGCGCGCCGTCAGCGCTTCCCCATGTCGTGAATCTTCTATGCCAATCTCCGTTGGCCGTTGACGTCTTCACAGGATACTTGGCGGCGTTACCTGGCGGCCTCGCTGATCAATTCGAGCGCTAAGTTATGTATTCTCCTCGTATGTATGCTATATTGACTCCTGCGACTTGAGTGCAAATTACTGTGGCACTTCAAGACTACTTAGTACATTTTAGCTGGCGCAAGGTAGCGTCGTTGATCTCGATTCTCAACTTGAACTATGCGTTTTAAGTAAGTATGAATGCTCGGCGTGCCATCTTTGAAAGTTTTGAAATTGATGGCGTTGGGAAATCTCGGAGGAACAAGTTTAAGGCCCTCTGATTTCAACTGCGCCATCAAATATCTGTCTCTGCCCAGTGCCCACAGCGTCGAAGACGCGTCAGCCCCAACAAGGCGTTGTCGTAACAGTATCACTGCCAACACTCATATGGACGTTCTCAGTACGCTTGCATGTGGAGGACCGGGGGATTCTCTTGCTTCGCAGGTCAAGTCCGGGAATCAATATTCTGTCGAGCACGTTATAATCACATAGTCCTCCACATTGCAAGGGACCACTTCGACGTAAGCCTCTTGGCCCTGTGAATTTAGGCTTGGAAGACAGGGCTGCGTCTAACTTATATACATAGCAGACGGGTTCCGCGGTCAGGTTTTCCTTATCCCCAACTTATACCTACCTGTTACCTGCGGCGCTGGTGACGTCGACGACGACTCGCGACGCTTTAAATCCGCAACTTTTCCAGCGCCTAGCGTGTGGTTTACCAATGGCGTACTATGGTCCAGATGCGTCTCCAGAGGAGATATTTATTGAGCGCACATTTGTTGCGGGCGACTTCGTATGTGGGACGGGATACGGTGAGGATCGGCTCTGCGTACACGAGTTATCGTCATAAATCCCTGAGATCACTTCGCATTACCAGGCGCCCAACTAGTCTTATACACCTCCTGTGCAATGTTCCTCTGGAACACAAGAAAAACGCGGGCACAGTCCCGCTATCTACTTGCCTACATTACGCTCCTCATATCCATCGAGACGGTCTTCATGATTGTTCAAGCCAGGACGGTACAAGACATGTATATCGACAACCGGAACTATCCTGGCGGACCTTGGGTCTATTTTTTGGCAACTCAAAATTTAGCGATCAACGTCGTGTTCTATGCGACGCTGTTTGTCCTGACTTTTCTCTCGGATCTGCTGGTCGTAGGTCTTGATTATTCCCATCCCGCGCTATTTGGCTCAAAGGATATCGCAGTTATGGCGTTGCTGGGTCATCTGGAATGCCTCTGGGCGCTATGCTGCTTACGCTGTGACCGCTTTTCCCGCGTTGCTACTCTTGGGATCATTCGGTGAGCCGGAAATGAGCGGCTTCGGTCAATAACTCAGCCTGATGCACTGTTTTAGTTATGGGAACGCTGTGGACGCTTCAGTCGAGCCAGCCGGGGCTTTCACTGTACAGTAAAGTCCCACAAGCGTACGGAACGGCCTACTACGTCATTTCTCTCAGTGTCAACATCCTCCTCACATTGCTTATCACAATTCGCCTCGTCATGTACCGCCGAACCGTCCTTTCGACCCTTCCAGACGAGCATGCTAAACACTATGTTTCTTTGGCCACGATCATGGTCGAATCTGCTGCATTGTATTCAGTCCTTGCGTTCATCTTCATCATAACATATGCCGTCAATAACCCTATCAATCAAATCTTCCTGGGCGCCGCCTCGTCTGGCCAAGTATTTACATTCACTCTTGGAGTAGAGCCAATCATCTCACGAATCATCCGTAGCAAATCGCGGGATACCTCATCATATATCGTCTGGCAGAAGGACGTGCGTGGGGTAAAGATACCCTGGCAATGCACACTCGCAGCTTGGCCCCGATGTCATTCGAAGCAAAGCATGCGCACGTCAACGATACTCAACTTGATACGGTCGAACAGGACGTCTATCCTCGGCCTCCGTCAACTGGCCATAATCAGTCCAAATACGAGGTCGATTCCACTCTGGGCGGTTCTCCCGTTACTACGAAGGTGACAAGCAGTATTTGGAGTCGTCTACGAAAATCTTCACCTATACCTCACTCCGCGTCTATGCCTTAATCCTCCTCGTAAGGTCATCTACTGTACATGCCCTAGATTGATTTTCTTCGCCTCAGCTTTATTCACAGCGAGCCTCTTGGTTATAACCTGACCTACTTTTTCGTTACATTTATTATTTACATAAATGTTACATCATACCGCACACCATTTCGCACCATCCTCCAAGTTCCAGCCATTGACCATTGACTGATTGAAATTCCGCACTCAGTGTACAGGGCGGCATGGGTGTGAGTATTTGCTTAATTTAGCGACACTGTGATCCCGATCATCCCGATCTATATATCTATCACCAAGTAGTGGCAGCTCCCTGTCTTAACTCCAGTCTTTCCCGCACCCGGCACGCTAGCCTCTAACTTACCACCGATAGGAAAACCGTGGTCATTCGGAGTGATTCGAAAGTCTTGGCTCCAAAATCTCCCAATACCCCATGAACGATATAGAGAAGCTCTTAGAAAGGGTTTTCGCCGGGAGAACCATCTCACATTTGATATTGCTTGCTCCGAGTTTATATAACCCACGAGTCGATTGGCCTCTCGGAACCGAATCCCCCCTACCCCCACCCTCAACAGATGGCTCCGTACTATGGCCCTGACGAGGATGCCCACACAATACTGCTCGAACGAATGTTTCTTGCAGGGGACTTCATCTCCGGTGTAGGATATGGTGAGCCTCTGTGATCGCGCTCGTTTGAGCTGGATCTTAATTTAAAGCGTTCCAGGCATACAGCTGGTGCTGTATGTGCTATGCGCCCGTTATTTGTGGAGCACCCGACATACGAGGAACCTGTCGGTGTACCTTCTCGCCTATACCACGCTCTTACTTTGCGTCGAAACCATCTTCGAGATTGCGCAGTCGCACACTGTCCAGATGATTTATGTCGACAATCGAAATTACCCTGGCGGACCATGGGCCTTTTTCCTTGCCACACAGAACCTTCCAATCAATGTGCTCTTCATCGCTTCACTATTCTCTCTTACATTCCTTGCTGATCTCCTTGTGGTGAGCCCTCTCTCCTCCATGCCCGATTCCAAGAAACACAAAGCTAAACCTTATAGCTCTGGCGCTGTTGGGTCATTTGGCGAGCATTTGGAAAAAATGGTGCCTATCTGGCGATCGCATTCCCAAGCCTACTCCTTCTAGGATCTTTCGGTATGTTCCACAAGTGGGACACGATGCGCACCTTATAGCTGACCTCCTCGTCATAGTAATGGGCACATTATGGACCCTTCAGTCGAGCCAGCCGGGGCTCTCACTCTACAGCGCCCTACCGGTCGCGTATGGGACATCCTATCTTTCGATCTCCCTGAGCGTCAACATAATACTCACCATTCTCATCGCGGTACGGCTATGGCTGTATCGCAGAACCGTGATGGAAACACTTCCCGAGGACCACGCTAGGGAATATGTGTCGCTGGCGGCCATAATTATCGAATCGGCGTCCCTCTACTCGGTCTTTGCTTTGATATTTCTGGTCACCTACGCGGTCAATCACCCCGTAAACTCAGTGTTCCTCACTGTTGCCTCTTTCACTCAAGTATGTCCATTGTCAAGTTCACTTATTTTGGAGTCCAGGCTTACTGAGTTTGTTGCAGCAAATTGCCAACTACCTCATCATATACCGCCTCGTGCAAGGCCATGCATGGCACAGCGATACCCTCGCCCGCACCAACACTGTGATGGAATTCCCAGAAAACCCAGATACATATAACAGCAGAAGCACTGGTATCTCGATGATTCTTGAACCTGCTGACTATGCGCAAGAATCACGAAAGGAGGAATACACCTCGTTTGCAGGATCCTTGAAAACAACTGTCGCCCTGAATGGGGACTAGTTACGTCACGTAGATTATAGACTAATGTACGAGGATAGATACTAGATAATAATACATGACCAAGCATTCGGTCTCCACGGCTTGAGAGTCCCAAAGCTACTTACGTATGAATGCAAGAAAAGTGCATCCCATATGCATGAGAAGTGGCTCCTTTTCTTGCCCCGCGCCACTGTTTCTTCTCGTTGTCTTTTGCCTGGCATCTCTCTCACCTGAGCGAATGATTTACCCTAGAGGAGAATGGCTCCGCAGTAAACACTTCGACTACAGTATCAATTATTTACATCGATTGAAGAATTCGACAGGCGTCGAGCGATCAACGCCGCAGTCTGTCTGGCTGGCAGATTTGGCAACATGCAGCCGCACAACCACTGATAATCCCACAAAAGAAGTCTAATTAGACACTGACACTGGAGGTAAGTCGGCGTTTAGTTAGAGGCCTTTTGAGCAGCTGTGGGCCTCCTGCGATAAACCTGCCTTGACAAAAAAAAAGATTAGGGGCACCGGGACGTTCGGATAGGTGTACCCGAGATGTTGCCGCTCCCGGCGGTGGCCGGAGCATGCGCTGTCCCCCCCGCCCATCTTTCCGATCTTCCCTCGCCCCGCGCGACTCACGGTAAAAACAAGATGCGACGCTACGCGCATGAATGGATCAGCTCTCCATCTGTTTTACTGACTTCCCCGGACAATGCACACGTGCTTGTCCTGACTGACGACGCACAGGTTGCCAATGTCTGTCGCTCTGCCTCAGAAACAACACCACCACTGACAATAAGGCTCTTTCCCTTCGTCACGCATGTTAGCTTCCCTTGTCTGCGCGACGAAGATGAGACACGCCTCCGTTATCAGCTTCACCTGGGTTTCCGAGAGTCCCGGCGCCTCCGACTTTATCGCCGTCGCGTTTTCTTTTCAGCGCACGTCGCTGTGCATGGCGTGTCCGTGACCGGCTAATCCCGTATCCTCACCTTAAGTCGTACGACGAAGACGAGGACGAATGTTCAACGAGGGGTGACAGTGACACTGATTTAACTTTTAAGTGATTAGCGTCGCGCCGGAACCACGTGACTCGATCGCGGTATCACGTCGCGCCGGTTGTCGCGGTTCGGAAGGTTGAGCAGATTACGGGAACTTGGGGCAACGTCTGCTCTGACACCCACCCTGAAAGTGTCCCAGTCATCCCATCCAGTGCACCCTCCCGGTTCTTCCCGCACTAGAACCAATCGCAACTAGAGACACGGGTCATGTCGGAGCCTGCGGAAAAGAGGGCGGCGGATGTTTCAGAGGCACTTGGTGCCGAAGAGCCCGAGTTTGTCGATGCGCATGATGAGGGTGAAGAGAGCGACGAGTATGAGGTCCATGACGAGGTGTGTATACGCGACAATCATGTGCATTGATTGACAGTGATCTTCATTGCTTCCACAGGCTGAGAGAGACATAGAAAATGCGGAGGAAGACGAAGAAGAAGAAGAGGAGGAGGAGTATGACAGTGAGGACGACGGCGATGACGCGGTTTGTGGTTCCATCGTTTATGACCGTCTGCATTAGCGCTCATGTGTTCATGTCGTGGATCTCGCAGGAGAGACAAGGCAGCTTAACCATAATGCTACTCGGCGATGTGAGTTGACCCTTCTTCGTGCATCATTTCCCAGAGTCCCCAAGTACACATGCTGAGCCAGCAATCATTTTCCACAGCCCGACGCCGCCCAAGAGGAAGAGGAGGAAGAAGAATATGAAGACGAAGATGACGAGGAGGAGCTTGCTCCCGCGCAGTCGGCGGGAAAGAAGAGGAGCATAGGGAACCTTGCTGAGGAGGCAGGGGAGGAGAGGAGCGAGGAGTCCGAAGCCAAGAAGGTCAAGGCTTGAAATTCATGTTCGGCGGCCGCGACAGGGCCGAGAAAACTGAGATTGCATACGTCGGCTTGATTTATCCTTTATTTCTTTATACCCTTCCGCTGTTGTACTGACTGTAGACTGTTGAAATCGTTTATTTGTATTAAATCGTCGTGGGCGGTATGAGAGTGAGAAGAAGGCATCATCTATATAGAGTCTGGAAAACTTGAGTGCAATCGGTCGTACAGGGCTCACGCTGAAAGATTCAGAGTCACAAGGAAAAAAAACTGGGAGAGGGTTCAGAGCAAGGTCAGTAATCGCCAACAGGCAGATCCAGAAACTCAAGGAACAACCGCCTCCTCCCGCCACGCCCCGTTGACCGTCTTCCAGAAGCTCGTCCTCCGATTCGGGAACACCCCCAACTCCAAATAATCTACCTCAGTTGGGTCCACGATCAACAGCGCAAAATTGTTCAGGGCAGTCTCCCAGTTCCTCCTCGTCTCATCATCCGCATCCTCTTCTGGCTCCTCCACCCTCTGCGGCCATTTTCTCGCTTCCTCCTCTCCGCCCTCCAGCCTCGTACCGGGCACAGGCCGACACCAGCTCGCCTTCATATATGGGCTCATGCTCTTAAACACCTCCAGCCTCTTCGCCTCCCAATCGATGTCCTCCTGACTCAACGCAGCCACCGCGCTGGTGGGCTTCGCATTCCGCACATTGTGCAGGAAGTATTTGTAGAGTGAATTGGTGGGGGCTGGGATGGCGCTCGCCAAACCGGAGACACGGAACTGCTCCTGCGTCCCTTCGATCCACCACGCGATCTGTACGTGTGGGTTTGAGATGATCTGGGCCGTCTTGGGGGTGCGGATGTCGGTCGTAGTTATGAGGAGAGGGAGTGAGGGGTGCGCAGCGGAGGCGAAGAAGGCACGGAAGATGTGTGAGCGGACGTGTGGGATTGGCGTGGTCGGGTCGATTGACGCGAGTTGAATCACTGTGCGATAAGGTCAGTGCCGATTGTACGATCAAGGTGGGTGGAGACGCGCACCGACAGATTTCTCGTGCTTGACGAGAGCATTGGAGATGGCGGTTTTCCAGCGAGGCGCGGTTGAGGTCATGGTGGTTGTCTGTCCAGGTGACGAATCAAGTCTGTCCAAGTGACGTGGGCGTTTCTAGTGATGGCTCGTTCCGAATCCTAGTAAGCTGCCCCAAGAATCAAGGCCACAGTCAATGATACTCAGGAGTCAAAACCTGGTTCAGTGGTTCTGAAACAACCCTCGTCATCTTGGCCTTCGATTGATCAAACTCGGAGCGGCAGTAAAAATTGAGATGCTGCAGCTTGGCACCAAACCACAACTACTCTCCAACAACCAGATAATCCAAGGTCGGAACCCATACCTAGGAGGCTGAGGTGTGTCGATATCCCCTTAAGATTTTGCTCCCGTTACGTTTGACACGCACATCGTCCAGCCGAAACGCGTAGCCATAGTGTAGCCCCTGAAAATTGACATGGATTGCAAGTTTATGCTCTGTAGGTCATACCACTGCGACTGACAGCTGACGCGATGTCGTTAACAGGCATCAACATGGTACAGCGAGCACGAACAGGGCCCAGGCTCAC
This sequence comes from Asterophora lycoperdoides, assembly GCA_018850815.1. Taxonomy (NCBI): domain Eukaryota; kingdom Fungi; phylum Basidiomycota; class Agaricomycetes; order Agaricales; family Lyophyllaceae; genus Asterophora; species Asterophora lycoperdoides. Next base: position 46,432 of record JABCKJ010000101.1, read on the forward strand.
ATCGACAAGAGACAAACCAAAGTTGACAAGACGGCGACGAGAATACCAAGGGTCCACTGTCAGGGCACACAATGCGAACCAGCCCAGGTGGACGAGCGGGAGCTGTAGAAAATCCTAGGTATGTATCCTTCACACTTCTTTGTCGTTCATCAATTTCATCGCGGGGACGTCCGCTTCCACGTTGCATCGTGATCAATTTCAATTTCAACCGCGAGGGGCGCAGTGGCAAGCGAGACGCGTACACGTGATGTGCTACGCGTTGTTGGCGCGTGTAAAGTTTGGTTGTAATCAACAGCCCGGGAAATTCAATAAATAAGGCCCCCGGAGTCAAATTCTTCCTCCGTCCCCATGGCCATGCCGCTATCTCGCACGTCCTCCGCAGCCAGTGTCTCCTCCGACGACGCGACCGGCAGCAACAACGCCATCCGCCGCACCCGCAAGCGCTTCACCAACGACCAGCTCACCATGCTCGAGAACTTGTTCCATCAAAACTCGCATCCGTCGCGTGAAGAACGCGATACAGTGGCTCAGCTTGGCGGAATGTGCGTAGTATCGACATCTAGCACCATTGTACCTGTTACTAACCCCCTCACAGGGAAACCAAGTCCGTCACAATCTGGTTCCAGAACAAACGGCAGACCGAGCGCAAAGTCGCAATGCACAACGCCACAGCCCACCATGCAAGCCGTGGCGCACTCTCCTCCTCGCCCCTCACATCCACAAGCACCCTACGCGCGTCACGACCCTCGCTCGACTGCGTCGCCTCACGCTCAGAGCTACCCATGCCCCCACCACGCACCCCCACGCGTCAGCGTAACCCCAACGCCTCTCTCTGGGACAACATGCCCAGCTCGCCCATCGCGGCGCCTATCAGCCCTACCATGCGCGATTATGTCGAGTTCGGCAAGTCGCAGCGCGCATCAAAACGGACACTTGAGTGGGCATGTGCGGCCGCGCGGCTTTCGTCTTCAGACCGGCAAGGACACGCGGGTGGCTCGAGGTCGAGGCGGGGGTCTAAGGAGAAGGAGATGGAAAAGTCATTGCGCGAGAGGGAGAGGGAACGACGCGCACGGAAACAGGACAGGGGCGACGTGACAGATGAGGACACGGACGAGGCGATCACGCCGCCTTGTACACTCGCGGGAGGGGACGTCATGTGGACTATGGAGCCCGGAGGGGGCTTGTCAACGAAGGCCCTCCCCTCGGGGGTCGACGACGACGACATGATGAAGGCCGCGCTGACGCTTTGCGGCTTAGGGAAAAAGGTAGCCTGAAGGCTAGCCAGCAGCATCTAAGTTAATTTTGTTTATGGATTGTACAATTTCTCTGCGGCCAGCAAAAACTCATCCTGCGCCTTGCAACTCTAGCACTCTAGCACGATATCCTAAAGCCCATTCTGGACTCTTCACATACAACTGCAACATTTCCTCTCTGCCTTTTACTAGTACTGCACTGCCTGTTTGCTCCTACGTTGTAAACACTCTTGTATATATCGTGATCATTCCGTCTCAAAGTGTGTTGCACCTCCTATCTCTACTTAAAGCACCGAAATTCAGAGTCCTTCTGACACGCGCTCCGAATTTGGATGGTCGTTGGTTCGTTGGAGTTTGGAGATTGCTTCCACAGGGGCTCCAGTTATAAAAATTCATCTGCATTTAATTTTACTAGCCACGCGCGGACAGAGAGGGACTGGAAGCCACTTGCCCTTCATCAAGAGAACGCCCTAAAGGCAGCCTCGGGCGTGGATACGGTGTAAGAGGCATTCCCAGAGTCAAATTCCGGATACTATGTACATTGTACATTGTACATGGCGCGCTCATCGCTTTTGAGGGACGACTCGCGGAGTTTCAATGTATGATGATGATGATGATGATGATCGGATTCCCACAGCGATCAATCCCACATGTACATAGAGTATGCACGAATCCGCCATCAGGGGCCTGACGCTCATCCAACTAAGTATTTGAAGCCGCTGTTGGTTCCTTATCCTCCTCATTCCATTCCTATACTCGATTACTTCACTGGTGATAATATTGTCCGCTCTTTTCAGTACGACGCCACAACAATGCCGCCACAAGTAGAACCGTGCCGCCGCTCGACGGCGAAGAGAATCGAATGTTCAATTGCAGAACCAATAACTATGGCTTTGATATCCTCCACAAGCCCCCCATTGCGATCGTGGCGAGAATGTTGGCCTTAATCGTCACCGATTTCAACGTCATGTTTTCCCTTACATTGCTCAACAAATGCTGCATAAAACGGTCAACATGACATCCATCTGTGTCGGAACCTATGGCTTACCATCCGCGAGAGTCCGAGTGCTTGGAACGTTGAGATAATCTCCCGCCTTCCTTTGAGTTAATGTTAATCGCACAATTGAAGCACACTTTTATCAACGTTTGTGTTGGTGCATGTACACGAATGAGTTATGCAGGTCTATAAAGAAGCACACTACCATGAAGGAAACTATCATGAGTAGTTTGCTTTTTGACGGAAACCTACACCTTCTTTCGCAGCGGAAAAGAAGGGCACACACGTGGAATTACACTTCGCGGGATAGGCGAAGCGATTGGAATTATTGCGCCTCAAAATCCGTCGGCCTGATCAAGCGTCTTCAATAGCTGCGTCACCTCCTACCTCCAGCTCGCTGCAACAGGCAGCAGCCCATCCTCAACTCATCGCAAGGTGCCGTAACCACTCCGGCATGCACTTATCCCTCTCCTCCGAGTCCGCCTTCCTCGCAATCTTCCTCAGCACCGCATCCCCCGTCTTGCCCACCCGCATCATCGTCCACAAATTACAAAATACCAGCACCACTTGGCGATGAACCACAGTATCGTGGTGCTCGTCGACTTCTCCCACTCCCACGAGTCCGTAGTAAGCTTAAGTGTGCCCCGCGCGACTCGCGAGGCCCGGGCCTCTCAGAGAACTTATCCCACACACACTGCAGTCTGCCCGCGCGGTCCTGCTCCCGCCTCTTGCGCTCCTCCTCGCGCGCTATGGCTTTGGCCGCGGCATTGACTTGTACGAGCAACTGAGAGGATAGCCAGGTTTGTCAGTGGGTCAACCCGGGTCATATCAAATTAGGGCCGCAAAGCCGCTGTCCTTTAAAACTACACTCACCTGGAGACAAAGCGACGAGGGTGGCAACTGAAAGGATCCCAAGGTTTTGGCGGGCCATGATCATCAGTGCTATCAGATTAGGGCGGCAAAACCGCTGTCCTTTATATATACTCGAGCGTCTGATACCAAGTTGCCATCCGCCTACTGTCACTCATCGAACTTGGGAATCTAGACGCGCATAGTCAGTATAAGTCTGACCAGGATCCATGTTCGACATACCATCCAGCGCGCGGTACTTCTGTTGAAGGCCAAATTTCTCACCAATGGTAAAGCTTTATGCCACAGGAGGATTGGAAAAGTTCAAAAGATTGTGATTTCTCAGTATCAAAAAAAGGTGGTCATAAGTGCACTTGATGTAAGCGTTTATCACAGCGACTCCGGCTCCAGCAATATTTCCAGTGAAGGAACAAAAAGAATGCGTGAACGAAAGAAAGACGAAAACGAAAACAAACGAGTGGTACGGCACGACACCTTAATTCACCTCATCAAGTCTCTCCACCGCATTCAAGTTACTCCTCACAGCCCGTATCCGGTTCTCGAGCTGATCCAGTGTCTTCAAAAGTTGCGTCACCTCCTCCCTCCAGCTCGCCGCAACAGGCGGCAGCCCGTCCGGCAGCGCCTCCTTCGCCTTCGCCGCGCCCAGCTCTTCCCAAAGCGCCGTAACCACCCCATGCACCCACTTCTCCCTCTCCTCCTCCTTCTTCGCATTCTTCCTCAGCACCGCATCCCCCGCCTTCCCCACACGCATCAACGTCCACAAGTTGCTAAACACCAGCGCAATAATGAGGAAACACAGTATTGTATTGCTCGTCGACTGTTCCCACGCGTCCCTGATGAGCTCCAGCGCGCCCCGCGTGCTCTGTCGCGCGACCTGGGAGGCCCCCTCGAACGTATCCCACGCCCACTGCAGTGAGCGCGCGTTGCGCTCTTTCTCCCGCTCTTTCTCCCGCCTCTTGCGCTCCTCCTCCTCGGAGAGGACCGGGCCTGGCACGGGTGCGGGGGCCTCCTCGGGCTCTATGGCTGTGGCGGCGGCAGCGGCGACCTGTGTGAGCGCGGTGGCGTCCAGGCCCTCGGGCAGGAACTCGGACTGGTGCTCTTTGATGTACGCCCGCATCGCCTTTTCAAGGTCATTGTGATATACTTTCTGACCGTCGATGGCGGAGCGCTCAATGATGCCTGGTGTATGTTGAACACAAATGCTCAGATACGATGGGTGATATAAAGTAAAGGCAACCGCACCTTTGATGAAGCTCCGGCCTGTCCACTCTACCTCTGTGGTAACCACGATCCTCGTGCTCACCGGACTCGCCCACGTGATGCACGTCCGCGTCTTCACTGCAAACACGCCCCCACTTGGCACGTCAGGCGTGCGCGTCGTTGTCACCGTGGCCACGTAGTCCTCAAAGTTGGAATACACCGTTTCGTCGCGCAGCTCACACTTGGTCTGTTTTGGGCCAAGGGAGCCGTTGAGAGGCTTGATGTAGGACATGTTACGCGTGAGGAGGGGCGAACCAGGGGCCGTGGGGGTCCAGTCGGATATTTGGATATCTGGTGGGGTGAACAGTTGGGAGCGATCACACTAAGGAGGCGGGGAAAGGACATACCCATAAGTTTCTGATTCACAACCATAAAGTCCTTCATGAACCCGCTCGCAAAAATCAAATTATGGATCCCCTCCGGCGTGCCAGGTACCACGATATCCATTGCGGTCTCCGCGAAATGCTTCCCCTCCCTCCCACACGCACACTGCGTCACCTTCCGCGCGGGGACGCCCTTCGGTACCACCGCTCCCCCATTCGCCGCTGCCCCTTTCCCATCTACGTGCGTCCCGTCAACTCCGTTTACGATGGAAGGGTTGACGGTCGATGGGTCGATGGATGCCACATCGATAGATCGCCGCCCGACGCTCACGTCGTCCGGGCGTTCGAGCTTCCAGATGTTGTGTATGACATCAAAGGTGGTGTCCCGCGAGAGGAAGGAGGCGAATGTGTATTTCGCCTGGCGCGTGGTTATTTGGATCCCGTTCGGGATGACGAAAGCGGTCATCTTCTTCTCGAGATGCTTGACTTCATGGATTGGGATTGACAGCTATTTTGGGTAGGAAGAGGCGATCATGAGTTAGAGTAGGTTGGGGGAAGGCGCCGGGAAGAAGGGGAGAAGAGAAGGAGGGACGTACGTCTGTGATCCACCCGAAGATGTTGGCGTGGAAGCAGATATGGTTCTCTGAGATGTAGAGGCGGCCTTGAATGAGGATTTCCCGTTGTAGTGCGCATCCATAATCTGCGAAGAAACTGCAGTAAGCTAACTGGTCGACTACGTGAGATGCAGTGCTTGCCGTCAATGAGATAGTCTCCTTCGGGTATGTTTGGGAAAAGCTCGTGAAAGTCTGCGTTGCGTTTCTTGCTCGCGACTGCGAAGCCCGTTACGGGCATGTCGTCTTCGCCGAGATCAAGGTCCTCCAGGTCGTCCTCTGACGAGGATTCGCCCCCGTCCGAAGTGTCTTCGAGCCCCGAATAATAACCCGGTCTGTCTTCGTTATAGTACTCGGACGCATTATCACTGTGTACTGATAGCGAGCCACCGCGGCCGCGGTGTGAAGAGGGCGGAGAGAGCTCAGCTGACTTGTTCTTTATATGGCGCGAGGAGGTGCTGGCGTTTGGTGACGTGTAGGGCGGCGATCCAGAAGAGGTAGACATCTTACGTGGCGGGGGTTGCTGCCCGGCTGCCGCTGCGGCAGAAAAGTGGGCCTGCTGGGCCGCAGTGAGTGAGTGATTGGCGATGGCGAGAGAGGAGGCTGCGATAGCACTGGCAAGTCCAGTGGGTTTGCGTGAGGTGGTCGAGCGACGCCAGGGTCGTTTCTTGTCCTTGTCCTTGTTGGTGTTGGTCGAGATGATGGAAGCGGAATCGGGGTCGCGCGACGGGGAGGTCAGATACGTTGAGCTCGCGGACGGGGAAGTCAAGCGCGGGGGTGAACTAGCGGACTGCGGGGCAGGGAATAGGAGCTCAGGCATGTTCATGGCCTTTGGACTTTCGACAATGGGCGACACGTCGGGGGTGAAGATGGCAACCTGGCCATTGCTGTCTACAGCCTGAGGTGCTGGCGCTGTGGCGGCACGGGAATGGTTAACATTGACGGACGGGGGTCGTTTCAGCGAGCGGTTCGACGACTGCTTGCGGATTTCTGCTGGTGGCTCGAGCATAGGCAATGCTGCTGAAACTGGTGTGACAGGTCGCGAACGTGACGTTGACGATGGTCGCCCGGTATTCGACGGTGTCTGTGGTCGCTGGCTGACTTTCGATGGCGCCCGCTGTCGCGGTGTTGGTGTCGTCGGCGTGGTTACTTCGTCGTGGTCGTCGTACACCGTCGTACGACCTCTGATCGGCCCGCTTGGCGACGCATCATTGCCATTTGCCGAGCTGGGTAAACTAGAGTCCGAATTCGAGCGCGAAAGGTCGCGGCGGTCGTTGAGCATGGGTGAGGGTGGTACTACTGTTACGCTGGGGAACGAGCTATCTGATTCTTCACCAGCCTCGTCCTCGCCGTCGACGTTGGTTGTGATAAAGGTGGGGATGCGGGGCTTTTCTTCGACCTTTGGTTTCGGTAGCGGTTTTGGGTTGGGTGAGGGCGATCTAGGGGAAGGAGGGGGGCCAGCGAATGAAGTGGCTCTGGTGCGGAGCCTGCTAGACGTGCTGGAACTTGAAGTGCTGGTCCGCGGTGAGACTATCGAGGGGTCGGAACGATCGCGGGTGTGTGACGTTGGAGTCGTCGCCTTATTGACTAGTTTCGTCAAGAAATTGGGCGCCATTCCTACAAATGTCCCAGCACTGCTCCCCTACAACTCGATAATCTTCTATTGCCCGTGCGGAGAAGAAAGCCCAGCTAGGCAGCGATTTGGTGGGTGTCGGCAGAATCAGAGAGGAAAACAAGATAGTTGTGATCGTGGGCACGCGGAAGCGAGTCTGCTTGTCCGCTGACCAGAGTCACGTTCGTATTCTGTTTAACAGAGCTCTCCGACTCGGACCAGCGCCATTTCCCTCACCCTTTACGAACGGAAACTATTGGCTTGCTTTGGCATCTAAATGACACGACTTGTCTACACACGAGAAAGAAACCGACATATTACACACACGAGTCAATTCATTATGTAAACGACGATCAGGCCGGCACTGTTGAACGAGTTAGCGGAGTCCGGACAACGTACGCTTTCAGTGCATCTCAAACTCACCAGGGGGGTAGTCAACCTCCTTCAGGTACCAGGCCTCTGCAAAGGCAGCCCCAGTTAACGCTGTACCACACTCGAAACATGAAGAAAACTCACTGTCGCCATTGGGATCCTTATCGTCGACTGTCTGCCCATCGCCGAGCCAGTAGAACCTGTTTTTGACAGGATCATCAAGCTGCTCATACTCAAAGTCCTCCCATCGGGGATGCGCAAGTGCCCGTGCAGCATGCAGAGCCGATCCCGGCCACAGCGCGCTGACCCTGCCCTCCTCCTGCCCTCCCTTGTACCAACTCCTGCACTTCTCGCTATATACTGTCTGCGGGAAGTAGCTCTCGAGATATGCGTCGAAGTCCTCCACCGCCTGCGCCTTCACCTCAATGCTCTTCAGGCGCTCGCGCTGAAGCTTGAGCGTGGCAGCGACAGCGTAGTCGATTTGCTTCTCACAGACGAGGAGCAGCGATCCGGCGCCGACGGCGGCACTCGGCCCGAGGGCGGAGAACCAGTTCGGGAAACCGTCGACGGAGACGGCGAGGTAGGTCTTCGGGTAGGGCAGGAATTTGGCGGAGAGGTCGACGCCATTCCGCCCCTGGATGGGGAAGTCGAATTGGAAGGTGGTGTCGAAGCCTAAGAGCCATGCATGTTAGGAAAGGAAAAAAGGGGAGGTAGGGACTACGCACCAGTGGCGCAGATGAGGATATCAAGGTCCTGGTGCTTCCCGTCGACGGTCTGGATACCTGTTGGGGTTACCTTCTCGATGTGGGTGGGAACGAAATCGACCTGTTATTTGGTCAGTCCCACCTCGTCATTCCCACATAGAATCTCGAAAAGCTTACGTTGTCCTCAACGAGGGCCTCGAGGTACCCGGGCCCGGGCGTCAGCCGACGGCAGCAGGGCGCAAAGTCGGGGATCACTGCGGGGCGTTGTCGCGTCAGCTCGATTTGCATCTCGGAAATGAAGGGGCAGGGGTAGGCGCTCACAATGCTTAGCGATCCACGGCTTCTTCGCGAGCTTCTTCTCCATGTCTTCTCTGAAGGCGATCTTGGCGCCCTCCTGCAACGCGCTGCCGCGGAGCGTGGCGGAGTTCGCGGTATTCAGCTCGCTCTCCAGCTGCCACCTGAAGTCCTTGTAAAACACCGGGTCCTCGAAATTTTTCTTGTCCTCGTCGGTGAAGAAGTCTGTCAGTCACCGTGCATGCTTGCGTGAGGGAACATGTACGCCATGATATCAAAGGAACACCCACAGTTGCTGACGGATTGGTTCCCGCCTGCCAGCTTGTCGAGCCTCTCGCGGACGAACGGCGCGGAGAGCCACGTCTTGCCGCGGACGTAGTTTGTGATATGCGCGACGCGAGGCTGGAGCGCGGGCAGTATCTGGATCGCAGACGACCCGACACCAATAATACCCACGCGCTTGTCACCCCAGTCCGTGACAGTGTCCTGCCATGACCCGTTGCCGTTTTCGCCCCTGTCCCACTGCGCGCTGTGGATGACGCGCCCCTTGAATGACTCGAGGCCCTCCAGGTCTGGCCACGACCACTTGTTCAGAGGGCCCATGCCAGCGAGGACCACGTCTGCCGTGTCTTCGAACTCCTCGTAGTCAGTTGTCCAGTCCCAAATGACGTGCTCGCCCTTCTCTGTCTCGGACCCCGGGCGGGGGCGACGGACTTTGATCTGCCATTTTCCGGTGGCTTCGTTGTAGATCGCGCTGCTGACGCGGTGTCGGAGCTTGATGAAGGGGCGGAGCTTGTATTTGTCGACGACATGGTTGAGGTAGGCGCGGATTTCAGGGCCGGGGGCGTAGAAGGCAGACCAGTCGGTCTGCGTACTTGCGTGCTCAGTGTGTTGCGTAGTCCATGAAACAGAGTATGCGCACCTTGTTCTCAAAGGTGAGTTGGTACTGGATATTTGGGATGACATGAGCTGATGAGACACTATGAAAAGATGGCGCGAGACGCGTACCGCATGTGAAGGGATATCGCAGGCCAAACCCTATATCGCAAACACACGTTGCGTGAGCAGAAATGGACACACGCTGAGATGTCAATATGGAGCCTTACAGGGTATCGGTTCGCAAACCAAGCGCCTCCAACACCAGAGTGAGATTCGTACACAGTGATGTCGACGTTCTTCACGCGTTGACGGAATCTGCATCACAAGAACCGTGGTGCCATCAGTATCACGACTACCCCGCGTTCATTTCCGGAGACCGATCCTTACCTGACGCCTGCGGTGATGCCTGTGGGACACGAAGTGGACCAGAGTCAGATTCATGTCATTGTCATCCGGCCTCCGAGGGCGATGGAATGCATGAATGCACGTACCGCTGTAGCCTGCGCCGATGGCGATGACTTTAATCGGGCGCGCCTCGTCCACTGAGAAGCTGGGGATCGGGTATGCATTGGGTGCTGGCGGCATCTTGTCTCTATGTCAAGTTCTGTCTTCTATGTCGTCTTGTCGAGTAGAGCTGGTAGGCGAAGGAGACAGAGACAGGAGGGGGGAAGAAGAAGTCAAGAAGACCTAAGTAAATTCGGAGCTCTGATATCTCAGCTATTTGAACCCTCCGGTCGGATGGTAGGTACCCACCCCCAACGCCCAGATTTGCGATTTACGCCGAACCATCAATGCAAACGTACTTGCCACGAAACATGGGAAGTTCGCGTCAAACCGCTGTCATGTGTCTCGCGGCACCCCCTTACATCTGCGTTGCTGACGATCTGGAATCCCGCCCCCCCAGGTCCACCGGTCGCCAAAGGTTGACTGTGGGAGGTACCGATCGCTTCACACCTCCTGTGGGAGACTTGGTACTCTGCGTTATTGGGCCGGTCTAGGTGTGCTAGACGTTCAATGTTGTCGCGTCGAACGCAAGGAGAACCCGGGGTGCTTTTTCTGATGGATAGTATAGTGTCTGCTTCACTGGTAACATCTCCGCATTTACTACGCGCGTGTAGTACGTTTTGAGTGAGGATGTGTGTTGCATAGATGATTATCATCTGCGTCTGACGAAACCATTGAAGTTGGGCCTCACGAGAGACGCCCTGTTTTTCCACGTAAAATGGGGGTGGACTAGCAGAGCAGTGGTTCTGGAGCGGAGATGCGCTGATTGTACACAGAGTAGATACATAAGACGGCTATCGTAACCTTCCTAATTTGGCAAACAAAATCCCATATCGGGAACTTGCTCAATGCTGACGCCGCTTGGCGTAGCGGACCCGGTTCACGAACTGAACTCTGAGCCTGGAATAAAAACCGCGGTACCTTGAGGTTCGCTGCGCGTGTTATAGACTATGCTTTGAAGCTTGTGGTTGCATTTCAGTGCTAGAGTCATCCGTTTCTAGCCTCACAACTTGAAGATTAGAGGCGACTGATTGTTTCTCTGCGGAACAGAACAGCTTAGAGCTTGAAATACCGATTGTAACGTTTCTATGGTTGTCAAGGATAAAGTGTAAGCCGGCTGATCGATGTAGGTGGACAGATGACATGAGAGAAAGCTACCTGATAAACTGCCGACGCATGGTGGACTCGGGGCCGACGTCCAGATCTCGGGCCCAAGGTAAGTCGGTTGAGTTGTCATTGATCCATTGCAACGTCAAGAATCGCCCAGAGATACACATTTCCTACAAGCCAACGGGCCCATAATCCCCCACAATCTTCAGAGAGGTCCTAAGTGGCGGGGTACAGGAACGCGGTCTCGCAGCACATGTCTATGTAAGCCCAGGAAACAATTTACAGGGAATTGTGAGTGAGTGCCAACTGGACAGCCCTGGGACCACACTGACAAAGAGCAGAGATGATATCGTGACGGCTTTCCGAGGAGTTAAAATAGCACGCCTAGATCATCGAGAAAATAGCCAGAAAAGTCCTCATCATGGCCACCGCGCGGAGATTAGGAAAGGTCACTTTGCCCCTGTGAGGATCGGTGGCGCCGAGGGGTAGGACATCTCTCCTCGACTCATTGCCATTCTGTTCGTCGTCCCCTCTTGACCCAGTAAACCAGCACCGATGCTCTCCAACGGCTTCAGGCTGGGCAAGTCGAAACAGGAGCTCATCTGGAAGCATGACGCGGCGAGATCTGGTGAACGTCACGACTTGAGCATAAACACACCGTACCGTGTACCGTACGGTTCTCTCGACCTCATAACACGTTACTTACAAGATGTATGGACATGGACCACCCTAACCTAAGCTGAATGGACGGGGCTACTGGGAATTCCGAAAAACGGTGAGTGCTCAACGTTAACGTTGAGATTGCGTCGTGTCCCCACGCCAATGTAGTGCGAGGCAGTGACGAGTCGGAGAAATAAGAACCGGTCGGGACTGGGGCCGTCACTGCCGTCAACGACGCTGACACACCGCGAAAACCGCCTGGATCTGAAATACTTGCCAATTTTTCCGCGTTCTTTCAAGCCCAAGGGGAGTCAATGGCTTCAGTGATCATGGACGAGGACCAGTTCGTGTCGTAATCGCACGTTCCTGGGATCCTTGTACCCATGTCAAAGCTGTACAGGATATGAGCTGGCGAATAGGATGTTAGCCACTGTTAGTCTGTCATCTGATAATCTGACCCATCCCACACTGATTGATGCAATTTCATACTTACATGTTTGTCGGGCTTATACTTAAGGGCTAGTGAAAATTAACATATTGGAACGACAGCGATAGTAGAAGTACAGAGACATCGTCAGGACGGTCAATCTATAACGTTACAGTTCCGTCAGCCTCATCCCCTTCATATGGAATATCGCACGCACCTGAAGAGACGGCACACTCCGAGTCGACGGGAACAGAGAACATTCACAGGCGAATAACGAACCACCGTGGCGTCTGCTTGAACCCAGCCTTAGCCATAATCTCCTGCAGCTTCTTCATGACGTCCGGCGGAGGTATGAATTGTGGCTCGGGGCCAGTGGAGGCAGCAACGGCGAAAACGGGGTGTGTCGTAAAGACTCCATTGTCAAGGGTGTCTCCCATCGCAAGTCCTATATTGTTCCAGATTGGGCAGCATAGGCCGTACAAGTACCTGAATATGGCGCTGGCGAAGACAGAGCTGGCTGGATGCACTCCTCACACCCCTCTTTGTCTAGATCAAAGCCATACACGAAAGAACCGCGTGTGCGCCTGGCGGAGGAAAGCGGAATGGATTTTCCAGGTACTGAAGGGTGAAGGGGTAGTTAGAGATGGGCGGATGAAGAAGGGAGGTTTGCATACCCATCGCAGAGAGCAGCGGAGCAGCGCAGCGGCATAGAGACCGATTCAAACTCCGTCGACGTTCCCGCGCAACAAACGACCAATAACTACATACGTCATCCTTCACCCCCAGTCAGAAATCAAGATATTAGGGTGCGGTTCAGTTTGGGACCACCAAAACATGACAAAGAATACCACACCTTCAAATTTTATCTGATTTCTTATTCCTCTTGCCAAAATGCTCCTTTTGATGAGGAGGTTCGGTTCACCAGACAGAATTTTGATATGACAAAAATTAGCTCAGATACAGTTGCGGACAAACAAACACGACAACTCTGACCGACGAATTTTCCCGCTTGCCTCCGACCCTCGGAGGCTTCAAAAACACTTGGAATAGGGAGTTTAGCAATAGATGAGATGGGTTCTACGAGCCAAATTTCG
>JABCKJ010000102.1:0-58779 GCA_018850815.1 Asterophora lycoperdoides
TTGAGGCGAAGGGCGGAGCAGGTTATGTTGCTTGCTGGGGATGGGAACATTTTCCAGATCGGGAATGTGGCTGTACATGTTATGTGTTATGGGGGACATAACAGGACATAACAACCCACAGGCATGAGACATGAGCCCAAAGTGATGCTGTGATCGGTCAACAGCACGTTGATCTTGTGCAGCGCGGTCCCGCACAGTTGTTAACCAGTCACCAAGGACAGTGAACATGGTGTGTTCAAATGTCTCCTTTGGTATCTTGAGGACCTGTCCAAAGTCATGCTCGAGCACAATCATGTTCCCCTGTGTTGAGCCCTGCTCTTGATCGAAGGTAGGAAGGTAATACTCTTCAGTTTTACATGGTGGAATGGCATTCGCATCGTGAAAAGGAGGGATTGTTGCAGAGAAGCGCAAAAAGGATTTAATTTCTTCTGACAGTATGTGCATAACGTGGAGAACAGAATTGGCGCAGAGAGATTTTTGATCAGCAGACGATGGCATGATCGCAGCAAGAGATTTGTGTGCCGGAAGACGATGCCTGATACCCAAGGTTGCCGTGAACCGTGAGAGATCGGTAAGTTAGCATGCAGTGGATGAGTTCGGCCCTTCCGGCAGTTGAAGAATGGTAAGTAATGCGGAGACTTTGTTGTGTGTGATGGAAGCATGTAGTGCAGTGGATTCCCAAGCCCGCGCTGTCCAGTTGAAGTTGTCATACGGCAGCGTCTTGACCTGTGATGGGTCATTTGCGGCCTTCTGCGACAGACGAAGCGAGTCCTTGCTGTGAACACAATGGCCTTGCATTGGAAAGGGTATGAGACCGTAATTCCAAAGTGATTAAGAGCTTGAATTAGACGCTTTGGAACACGGTTGTTCCAAAGTGTAAAGGCGGTGATAAGGGGATGGTAGGTAAGGCGGCGACTTCGCAGATTCAAGGCTATAGACATGAGCATGGTTCGACCCTAGCGTGCAGAATGAGAAGAATCCAGAAGGACAAAAGTGGTAGTAACACTCACTGCATTTGGATCATGACTACTCAGGTTGCGTTCTTGTCCCTCCTTTCCGATGACTGCCTTTAAAATGCACTGCAGATTTGGCGTTATCCGGTCATAGCGTGCAGTCAGGTCATCCAGGCGAAATTTGTTGAGCATTGCAACGTTGACGTGCTTTGCTGAAACCCGCAGATATACGCAACACGCGATGATGAGCGGGAAGTAAGATGTAAGCTTACCTAAGCAAAAAGAAGCGCAAAATGACAACACAAAGCTGATGTGGAGTTTCTGCGGGTTTCAGCAAAGCACGTCAACGTTGCAATGCTCAACAAATGTTCGATTTCTTGACGTCGTTCTGCATGGATTGGTTATCCGTGCATTCATGGTTGTTCTCAAAGCCACAACTGCTGCAGATATTCTGGAGAATTCTGTTTCCGATGCCAATGCCTTCCATGACTTGGCTTCAAATATTGTTGATCAGTTCATCCTTCCCTCCATTGGCCGGCTTGAAGCAAATGGCCTGAAAACTCTTTTAGGCAGCACTGAATGTGGTCATGCAGTATTGCTTGCTCATGATCTCATGACACTTCGTGAAATGCAGGATGCTATCAAACATGGTCACCCAGACCACATCCGCCGAATCATCAAGTTCTGGACCCCGATGTTCTATGCTGCCAGGAGCTATAACTATGCCAATGAATGTATGGAGCTTCTTCACAATGTCACGCATGACTGGCCATCAGATTTTGCTGCTGTTGTGTTTAATGGCATGCTTGTCAATCCCCATGGAAAACCAGCAAAATTCAAACCCACAGATATTCATGTCGAGCATCTCAACGATCACATCAAGGAACGTGCTTATGGTTCAAACGCGACTCCTGATATTCTCGAGAAAACAACACCTGCCCTTGGACACGTACAACAGCTGACAGACCAACTATACGAGGATCTCGGTGTCGACTACCAAAACCAATTGCACGCACATGTGGTGCAGCACAAAGACATCGAGTTTATTGTCAAGAACCTCACCGATGCACATATATATGTCTGGGCCTCTGACAAGGCCTCAAGGCATGTGATTATCCAGCTGTACCAAACAGGATGCCATCAGCTTGCTGGTCCTGAGGGAGGACATGCAAAACATCTCACTTGCTACAAACAGTGGCTCAGAACTTGCCATGGGGAAAACTCAGACTTGGCGAAAATATTTGATAAGGAACTACTTCTTTCTGCAGATGAGGAGAGGGTTGAGACGAGAAGAAATGACGAGAATCTGGATAACTTACGAGATATTGTATCACAGGCAGATAACTAGTAATTGTTGCCATTGTCAAACATCAGAACAGCCTCACCCGGTGCAAGAATCCCAATTCCACCAGTGGGACATCCACGTTTCCGCTTTATTACAGGTGGTATGTCATGAGCCGGAGGGGTAGGTGTGATACGAGCATTGTAGTCAGCAGGTGGAGTCAAGTTGGGTTCTGGTGTTGGCATGTTGACAGTCTCTGGAATGGGGCCACAAATTTCTTTGAGGAGTTGTTGTACAGCATCAAAGAGTGATGCCGAGAGTTCGGACCAGTGAAGAATGTGAGTGAGGGAATCGAGATTGTTGAGGGAAGAAATAGAGTGTGCCCTGGCTGCTATGTTCTCCAGATCAGTGTCGCTGACCAGAGAGTCTGGGCCGTAATTTGGCCAGTCCTCCTCCCACTCTGCATGCCAGGTGTCTAACCTCCACTTCTTTAACCCTACACAGATCAGCTTCCTCTGGTGCACTGTAGTTGCAGCTCGTGTAGTTGGTGCAGCAGCTGTCTTAGAAGCGATCTTGTTGGCTGGATCCTCCATGATCCATGTGAAATCTTTGCAGAGTGTAAGCGTGGGGTTGCAGATCGAGCAGATGCTGCAAGGTGGTACAATTTTGTCTGGACGAAATTCTCGAGGTGGATTTTTGAGGTAGATATCAGTAACACGAGTATAGCATGTCGTGGAGTGAATGAGGGCAAGGAGAGCAGGATCCTCTGATTGTGGTGATTGAACCAATAATCCATCATTGCCTGATGCAGCCATCATCTTCTCCACGAGGATAACTCCAATAGCACTGCTTCCTTTTTGCCTTGCACTCCTCCCACGCCGCTGTTCCCATCAGACAAGAGTCAAATCTTGGCAGCAGTACTGAACAACCCATTTGACGTTTGGAAAATCCATTTCTGCACCGATCTTATCTGAACCTAACAGAACTTTGGTGCGGCCCTCTACAAAGTCTCGGGTGCAGATAGCCTGGTGCTCATCTGATAGTCCCACATGTAATATATCTATACAGTGCAGGGGTAAATCAAACAAGCTGAGGCATGCATGGAACCACCAGAACATCTTTGTCAACAGTTCAAGGTCATCAGCGTAAATGATGGTCTGCTTGAGCTGATCTTTGCATGCTCCCGCAGGCACAACGAAGGTAAGATCTTCGAAGGAAGATGTATCATGTTCCATAGGTGCGACAATGACAGACAGCTCGGGGCAAAAGTTTCCGAGGTTTATCAACCTGTACAAAGGTTTTAATCCTGCGTGCACAATCAGAGATCATCGATAGTGCTCGGGAAGAGTGGCTGAGAGGCAGACCAGGGGAATGTCGGCACCAAAGATTCGACAAAGTTCATGGAGACGAGTGTAGCTGGGACACCATGAATGGCTTTCGTGAATGCAGTGGGCTTCATCTATATAGACGGCAGAGAGCTGGGCTTGGAAGAACTCCGAACGTAGGACACGAGCGATGGCAGGGGTTTTGAGGATTTCGATACACGCATATATGACCTGTTTAGTACTGTCTTTCCCAATCCTGCTCAGCATCTGTTCATCTTGACTGCCAGAATGGAGGAATGTACATTGTACAGCTGTGTTCCTGTGCCTAAGAATCAAGTAGTGGGTGAGCAAGCAATGTTTCAAGTGAGAGATATCTACTATGCACTGTTCTTCACCTTGGAACCCAAGACTGGTAAACGGAATTACGACCAATGAAATTGCCTTCTCCTGAACCAGCAGTGGAAGAACCCATAGCTTCGATTTCCCAGAGCCTGTGGGCGCGATCACGCAGATATCTCCCACTCGCGAGCTGACATAGTTTGCGCACTCCATCTGGAAATTGCGCAGATGTTGACCAGACTGTAGCTCGCAGTTTTGAGCTGCTAGGTCATCCCACTGAGCACTAGAAAGTGGACCTGTGGGTTTCAGTTTCTCAAATCCCGAGAAAGCAAAGGCTTTCTGACGTGTATGGCCCGGGTTGTTGATCTCAAAGGGCTTGTATGACGGAGTTTTTGGCTTTACTTCAAAGCCATTGTGGTAGGACTTTTGGTTTTTCTTGTTGGAAAGAACGAAGGGGTTTGGCGTGAGAGGAGTATGGGGGACCCGGATGTCGAGAGGCGGAGTAGGGAGTGTGGTGGATGGGCGGGTGGGAGTTGATGCCGAGTAAGCAAGCCGTTGTCTTTTGGGTGGCCATGCAAGTTCAGGATCGTTCTCAGACATAGTAGAGCATATTATATTGAAGCTAGAGTAAAGATCGCAGTGAAAATGAGAGAGGGAGGCCATATACGCAACACGCAATGATGAGCAGGAAGTAAGATGTAAGCTTACCTAAGCGAAAAGGAGCGCGAACGCATAAGTACGGTGTTGTCGTTGGTTGTGACCCAGACTCTCACGGGAAGGGGCCCACATTGGGAAGGAATCCGGTGAGAGGATGGGCATGAGACTAACACTTTCAAAGTGCATTTTAGTAGTTGTATTTATCGCTTGGCGCAGGAAGCGGCTGACACGAGGTATATCTCAGGCTAACAGAGGAATGCCGACAACACTTCGAAAATGGGTGGCAGACAGTGGACACAGCCCGAAACAGACCGAGGAATGTCAGGGAACCGCAGAACTGAAGTTCAGCACCACTATGCTTGCCAGCCGAAAGGTTCTACACAAGTTTGAAATATTACAGATCATGTATGGTCATAAGTATGTATTCACGACTTCCAAGATTGATTTCAGGCCGCTCAATTGTAGTCTGAGTCTCCCGTAGTCAGACCAATAATATCACGTGTCTTTTTTAGAGGAGGGAGAGGCGACAGTGATTTAATATTAGCTCAATTGCAATTGCCACTCGATCAGTCAACCCGGTCGGTCACAGTGTTGCAGGTCCGAAACAGAAGCAAAGACGTCAACTCACACCATCGCATACTAGTAAGTACTGGCATCTCATGCGATATGGTTGCTCAGTAGAAGGTACTGGTATGTTCCTTCAATATATGGGGTAGCCTAGAAACCAGCTTCCATCGATCTCATACTACCGATCGGTAACCGGTACAGTGGCAAACTGAAATACTTCCGACTATCTCCCCACCGGTCATCCTTCGCATCGAAACTGACGTCAACGTCGGACCACTGGACATCAATTCCCACATCGGCGAGATGAAGTTCGGCGACATGGGTGTAGACGTCGTAAAACAAAGGATCTGTAGTCATTCGTGGTTAGCTGGCTGTCTCCTGGTGGCACAGAATGGAACCCTCACTAGTTGCCCCGAGGCCATTGAAGAAGCTGAATCGCGATTCGGGCCCGGCGAGGAGGTCGGGAAGGTGCTGAAAGAACTGATGCAAATCGACGTAGTCCTCAGAGAAGGTGTCTGTGTATATCACATCGAAGCCTCCGACGCCAAGGAGTTCGTCGCTGTCCAGGAAATCTTGCCATTTTCCCTCCAAAATCTTGACCCCAGGCTTTTCGTACCAACCTCTTTCCTTCATGTATTCAAGGACATCACGATGAGGTTCGATAATAATGTGCTGCGTAGGCGGCGTATCAAGAGATTGAAATAGGCCATCGATCTTTGGAAGAGTTAGTAGCTTTCCACATGGGTGAGTGAAATACGAACTATGCCCAGTCCAAAACCAACGTTGAGGACTTTCAGATTAGGGGTGTTAGGATGGCCATTGCATAATCGTCGGGCAGTGTCTTCCATAATCTCTTGTTCCCAACCCATCATAACGCCCACCTCCTCCTCGCCGACTTTCAAGAGGCAGATATCCTGGCCATGGCTATCCTTGGTGTATGTCAGCTTGGAAGAAAGAAACGCATCCGTCGATCCAGTAGCCGTCAAGTCGGTTTCTTTTAAAACGATGGTCGATGGGCTTTCTATCGAAGCCTTGGATGTCAGAATGGACAGTAACAGCTCTTTTATGGGTCGAAGTCAAATTTTGGGCCTGAAAAAGGCAAACCAATCGATACCTGCGCGTATTCCGGCATTGCGGATGATGGTGTATGTTTCCGAGTCATTTAAGGAAAGGGCTATGTCGCCTGCAGTGTGTTTGAGATGGTCCACTAAATAAAAATCAGCGCATCGTCGCGAATGAAGTTTGGATAACATACCTGCATTCCAGACGGCGCCCTTTTCAATCAATATTTTCGCCAGTTCTGGGTTCTGGGTATAGGCCGCTGCATGTAGAGGCGACATTCCCTCCTCGTCATTTTGATACCAGACTGGGGCATCCGCGATTATCACGTTTATGGCCTCCAGAGGCTCGTCCGCGATGATGGAATCAATGAGGTGATCTCCGAGGCTGGATAAAGCCTGAATTTCTGCGTTCACAGCCGTGTCGGATTGGTCTGACATTAGTGACTATTAAGTGGGAGATGGACGCCAAGCGGAAAGCGCAAAGTAGTAACTACAATTGCGTATCTAATCTTTCGGCAGCTTTTGACTTGCTTTGACTTGGGATTCGGAATGATTCTATGATAAATTCCTAGTACATACCTACTACTACGGTACGTCAATATCTATATTATAGACCATCAGTACGACGTATCCTTTATACATGGTGCCACCTATATACCTTGAGGGTCGGCTAGTATGTGATTAGACGCCGGGCTGAAGGCATGGCCGAAGGCACTGGTCATAAGCTCGTCCAATGCGTTCACCTGCAAGCTCGAGACAGCGAAAGGACAAGAGAAATGACAATTATAGGATCACCGGCCCTGGCATAGTAGATCCCCACCCACCCTCCGGGGCTCTCCCTCAGTGCTGAGAAGCAAACACCATCGTACAGTAATGCGTTTTGGTATAGACGGCGCCTCTCCCGGCTACAGGTATCATCCCGATCTATCTTTAATCTGCGCCCGCCGTGTTTATCGTTGCAGTGCCCCGTAGCCTCAGCTATCATCAGCCATCGTCGCGAGCTCTGGCTCATGTCGCACCTACGAGCAGAAAACAACACCCTCTTTGTCAACTGAGAGGCTCTGTGCCCTATCGTCCATTGGAGTGGCTACCATGTGCCCTGCAGACCTGAGACATCAGTCACCACGAGCTCTGAGATCTGAGCTCTGGTGCTTCTCAGAAAAGCGAGGAGTGTTTGAAATAGCTTTGGGCACCCCTTGCACCTCTTGTGTCCGCAGGTATGCGGATGTCTGTTTCTGGTCGTGACTGAGTCGTGAGGGTTGCGCGGGTAAGGGATTCCATGGTGTTAGGATGCAAAAAGTTACACCGTCGGTTGCGTGTGGCCACTGGCGCCACGAATCTCGACAAATGAACGATAAACAAAGACTTATTTTAGTGCCACTGCCAGAAGTTCTACTTGGCAGCAGCTGCCAGATTTCCCGAGACCAGGCTTTACCCAAAAGGCAGATCTGGGTGGTGTATCAGGACCACAAGCTCAGAGGAGATGAAGCAGCCCACAAAGTCAGATCTCAATACGTTGAGGAAGAAGAGGACAATTTCGCGACGGTGTGGCTCATTATTATGGCCAGTATGGCCAATCCTGATCAAAGCCCTATTTCACCCAGCAGAACGCAAAAAATAGGCATCCAATGGTGGAAGCAAGTAAAAGTACACACAAGATATTAGGAGTTACATATGACAGTCATGTTGAATAGTATGTGGACGGTCACTGCGAACGTCGGGTCAACGTGGATCGTGAGGAGGTAAAGGCATTACGACGCACAGCTCAGAAGATGAAATAGAGAAATTCTCTAATCCTCGTGGATCGTGATTTTTGGAAGCTCGCTAATCTGGGCCGCCTCCGAAATAGTTATCTTAGCGCTGCTCGACGAGGCTTCTGGTGCATCCAACGCAGAAGGCCTATCCTCTTCGTCGCTGTCACCATCATCTCCAGGCTGACGAAAAACCAACTCTTTTCCATTCACAAGTCTTCTCTTCTTCAAGGGAGCTGCGCTGTCGTGGTTGTCCTGTCCTTGCGCGTTGGAGCTTTCGTCAACGGCCCCTCCCTTGGTCTTTGCCCTGTCTTTCCGCTTTTGTCGTTTTGCGCGATTCTTAGCAGTCTTCGCCTCGGCCGCTTCTTCCGCTTCCTGTCTCTTGTGTTCAAATTCGGCCTTCGTGCGCTCCTAACAATAATATAGGTTAGGCAGGTCAGGTTTATTAGCGCAGCTTGGGGCAGCCTGACCTTCTGGGAAGTCTCTTCAATTAGCTTGAGACGCTCATATTCCCTCCGACGACTAGCTTTGTACACATGGAATTCTCCACTGCCTGCACCGGCACTTGATCCTTGAACGTTCTTCATCATTTCTCGTGGAGGGCGAATGGTTTTCTCCTTGGGCGCTGGTGGAATATAAGCAGGTTTTGCGGGGTCTTTGAGCAGCCTTTCGAGCTGCCCGCGTTGCTTCTCGACAGCGGTGAGGGCATGTCGATTTACTGGGGGTATCGTCGAGGATGTGGTTGGTGTTGAGCCGGACATTAATTCCAAAGCCTCTGCCAAACAACGCTTTCGAGCGTCCGTTATGATTAGGTAACAGACCATGAAGCTGCAGTTTTCAAGCTGGCGTCGCCCATGGGGCTCCCTTCGCTGCCCATGAACGCTGCCCGGTCGGCGCTAAACTGCTCTGGGCCGCGCGCCGCCCTTGACCGTTACAGCGCCATTCGCTCTTTCTTTCGCCGACAACACACACCACCGCTGCCGGCCGCGACGCCCAGCACAACTTTTAGATTTCCGAAGGCCGTCCCACTCACTCTATCAAGTCCAATATATCTGTGCTCGCTCTCACGCTTGTTTCATACGCATTTGCCTCGAAATTACGCAAAGCACCAGGTTGCAGGGAAACCTCCAGAGTCTGACGAGCACACGACCCCAGGCGCGACGCCCGAAGAGGAGAGAACAATTCCACAGCGCTCACATCCAAATCACAACCTCGACAACTATTCGCGCTTCTTCCGGCGCCTTGCCCTGTCTGTTCCTCATCCCCATACGCCCACACGCGACGACTTGTTGAGTGTCGCTACTGGTTTCTGGCAGCGCACCCGCATACGGTTCAAATGGTTCACCATCAAGTCCTTCCGCAAGTTCAATGCCGACGACATGTCGGCATTCCTCACTTGGTTTCTCTTCAGTCAGACGATTTGGATACTGATTGGAACGTGAGTACACCCTTCCTGACACTGGTTTGTTGCTCACCGCCCTGTGCTAGTACCACCTTCTTTTCTGTCATTTTTGCTATCGTTAACAGTCTCCGCCTTCAAAGTGCGTCCACTTCATCTGGATGGAAACCCCACACGCTCAACCGTGTTATGTACAGATTATGTCGCGCGCGGCATCAGTGACTACCTCACCTCCGAAACGGGTGTCACCATTATTTTCGAATCTGCCATCGTCCCTAAATGGAAGGACTCTCGCATTTCCTTCAAAAACGTCTACGTATCCCGTAGGCCCACTCTGCCCGCCGGCAGTGAAACCCGCAGACGCGTCGACCACCTTGCCGCGGTTGGTTATGACGTCAGCAATCATCCTGCGTCATACCACCATTTTGGGGAAGACGATGATGACCAAGATGCACCGTCGACAACCGACGAGGACTGGAATATGTCCTTGTTCGACCTTAACATCGATTCGGTCGACGTCACACTTTCGCTGTGGAGATGGTTAGATGGGAAAGGACTGGTTGAGGATGCTGTTATCAAAGGTGTTCGCGGTGTTCTAGGTAGGCGTGTTCCCCCTCGTTTCTCGTTCTAAAATTTATTCACTCCCAGACCGCCGCGGCGTGTACTGGGACCCAGAAAACCCCCTCGATCCCGCTCTCTTTCGGCACCAATCCCAACCCGGCGATTTTGAACTCGAGTCTCTGCAGCTCGAAGATGTCCTCATAACTGTTCACCAGCCAGGCGGCTTTCGGCCCTACACTGCGTCTATATTCCGTGCCGACATCCATCAATTTCGCAAACGCTGGCTCTTCTACGACTTCCTGTGCGCCGAAAATATCGTTGGTCAGTTTGACAACTGTTTGTTCAGTTTGCACAAGCCGCAGAGTATTGGTAGGACGACAGAGATGGACTTGCAGGACGGCGAGTGGGGTCGAATGGTGCTTACATGACACTACTTTTTGCAAGGCCAAGCTAATGAGTTACTCCGCTCTGACAGTCCCGCATCCGGATCGACGGCGTGAACATTGATCACCTGCAGGGCTCAACAACAGAAGCCGGTCCGATCTCATGGATTACTTCCGGCAAAGTCGACGCGGTGCTCGACATCAAGTTCCCGCGCAACCCACACGACGACCTTCCCTTCAACGCCATCATCGGCGAGATCGTGGACTCCATATCCACGTCACTCGCCACCGCGAATCCAGAGCTTGCACGCATCCCCGGCCAGCGCGAGCTCGTCAAGCCTGCGCTCAGCGCGCCACAGGGAACGGAGGATGAGGAGGAGCGCGAGGAGGATAAGTTGAACGTCATTGTTGACATTGATTTGCGGTTCAGGGATTTGAAGGCTGCGGTGCCGCTTTTCACCGACGACTTGTCGTACGTGAATAACGCGCTCATTAGACCCATTGTAGCATTCATGAAGTACGTCCACCATTAGTATGTTTCGGCTGCGATACTGATGGTTTCGCAGCGCGAATCGGACCCTAGTACCCATTCACTGTCGCGTGGTCATGGATCTGAATGACTTCGATGGGGCGTGGAATGTAAGCTACCTTCCGTCTCTCCAGCTTGAAGCTCATCTGAAGCATGTATTTCATTCCAGATGTGGGAAAGTAAGCCGGTTACTCGTGATTCCTTTCGTGAACTCAACTGACATGACCATGATGGCACTTTCTCTAGCTGGGATGATGGATGCAATCTCCCTAAAGGTATACTCGGCGCGATATCAATAACTTCTCAACTAACACAAGTTACTTATAACAGAGCTACGAAGCCCTGGCCTACCACGTCTCCCAGTCAACAATGAACCGCCAACGCATCAAGACCGTCAGTCTATGGAGTCTACAGATGACTGCCAGCGCTGTCATCTCCGCCATGCGCAACGCCGCCAACCCAATCTCACAACATCTGAAGGACGCGTACAAGAGCGGGCTTTCTGGCTATGACGTCGTGCACTTTGGACCTGCAATCTGAAATCTCATATCGCAAGCCATGTCGCTATTGTTATGTCAGGCATGGGGAAATACACAAGGCGGGTGAGGTATGGGGTCAATTATAGATAGTACTAGCCATTGGAGTCCTGATTTGTCTCTTTCTTTCCCTTCAAGGCAGGTCACTTCGCCTGCGTCTATGTATATAATATCCTCAAGCGAGTTTTAAACGCTGCTTGTGCGCTACAATATGATCTTCCGGGAGAATTGGCGAGTATATTGACTTGATTCGGATTCAGGCTTGAGGCCTATCCAAGGCGGGACAGGGGGGGAAGGATGTATTCATGACGTATCGATCGGCCAGGGCCTCGACAGCGCGATCGGGGTCTAGGCATCGTGTACCTATCGCGCGACTGGTAAGGGAGAGGCTGGGAGAGGGGCCCGTTCTGCAAATACAACGGGCGCCCAGATGCTTTCGATTTCCATTTGGTGTGGCGTCCTTGTCCCGAGGCGCGACCCGGGTACCCGTCCCATCTACGGCGTCTTGTTTCGGAGTTTTTGCGAATGTGGCGGCGATGAGAACGAGAACGAGGTGTCCAGTGGTGTGGTTGAGCTGGAATGAGCTGGAATGGGAGCCGTCGGAGTCAGTCTTTGGCTTGTGGACAGAGGAAAGTCCTCGAGGGAAGTGCAGCGTGCTACATTCCGTGCTTGTTTATCACGTCGAGGGCGTATTACGATGTTATATAACCTTGTGCATGCGGTTTTAATATTATTCAGACTTCAATTAAGTTAACACGTTTCTTTAAATACTATGTGCCTCTTATATTGGTTAATCCATTCGAAAGAACATCGCCATGACGTCTATATGTCAAAGATGATGGACCGAGGTGGTATGGTGGGTAAGGAATATTATGGCGGACTTCCTGGGTTCGGCAGGTTTACCAGTGCAGTGTTTGATCATACCCTGACGGAGGAGGTGACTTTGGCCAGTCAGTGCATTGCATATATGGGAGATCTTTTGGTTAAGAGTATCCAGAAAGGACAGAAATGTCCATTAAGGTCCCTTCTACCTTGTCGCAATGTCTGAGTGGCTCTTACGCGCAGATTCGACTTCTAGAAATGACAGTCGAGCGCGGATTATGAATGAGAAGTTTCGCGTCCGCCAGAGTCTCCAACCACGAAGGAATATTCAGAGTCTAGAACTGGCTTGTGTGATGCGAGACTCCTCCGTCGAGATCCCTCAGAGAACGCTCAGACATAGAATCCTCTTGCGCCGCTGGGTGAGGAAGAGTCAGACGTACTGGTTGAGTCGTCGAGCCAAGATCGTAAATGTTTGAATAATTATCATCATCTTTACTGTCCGCAAGTAGAGGATCAACGTTGGGGACCAGAGTTTCCTGGCCCGGGGACCAAAGGTCCACCCATTTTACTTTCGGATGTGGGGTAGGTTGGACGCAAGGATGGGGAACAAGATGTTCCAACATAGAACCCCTGAAGAATGATTGCAGCCCGGGTCATAGTTGCATTTTGCAGAAAACTCGCGATGAACCGGCCAAGGGAAGAGGGAAGAGCCAGGCAGCAAAGAAGTCAAGCTTGAGGGTCAGCCGAAGAAGACAGTGGAATATCAATGGCATTGAAAACGTCGGCCGGGGGTGCTGAAGCGTGCACTTGAAGGTGTGTGATGGATGGGGTCAGTATTGGAAGGCCTGCCGAGGCTGGTAATTGGCAAGGGGAAGCAAGCCTAAATGTAGGACAAATATCAAAGATGCGTTAGTAGTAGAGCAGGTAACTGTCAGGTGGTTCCTCACAGAGCCATTCCCAGGCTTGGCCCAAGGAATGTTGATAAAGAGGAATCGAGGAGGAAGCTCGATCGGTGGAATTGCGTCAAAATGAGCCGAATTTCGGGAGGAAGAAAGCGGCATCGTATCATATAGTTCCGTGGGGGCCATGAGCGCGCCGAAGGCCGTTTCGAAACGTCGGATACGGAGACTGTTTCCCTTCTTCCCCAGTACTTACATATTGCAGCACTAGGCTTGCTGTTAACAGAAACGACATCGCCTTACATAAGCACTCCACACACTACTTAGTATACCACTATGAGCTGGGCAGGGTGAGTCTCTGAAAATCGGACCATATGTCTAGTTTGCTAACCACATATCCAGATTCAAGAAGTCTGTGAATAGGGCTGGGACCACAGTGAGCCATGATTGTACCGTAGTACGCAAATCAACTAACTCTACTGCGCAGCTTCTCCAAAAGACCGGTCAAATCGAACGGACGGTCGATCGGGAGTTCACAGAGGAGGAGGGCAAGTACAGGACGTACGTTGTCGTGATTCCTGGAAATCGTTTCGATTCTGAATCCGCTTAGGTTTGAGAAGGAATGCCAGGCCCTCCAGAAAGATAGCAAGGCATATTGGGATGCTATACGAGGCATGTCTCATTCATGCGATACGAGATACAAGACTATTCATTTACACAGAAGGGAATAGCGATGACCTCTGCCCAAAGTCGACTTGCAGAGACCCTAGAAACGTTTTATGGTGCCGCCGATCGTGGTTCTGAAGGCGCTATGGCTGGTCATGCCTACAAACGGTCTGTAGATGACCTGGATGCCGGGTTTGGGAGGGAACTCGTACGTACATGCTTTCAGCATTTCCCGTTGTAAAGAACTCAAGTCCTTCAACAGGATGTTCCTTATCGGACCGCAATTTCGGAACCTTTGGGGAAAATGTGCGCTTACTTCCCAGTCGTGAATGAACATATTTCAAAACGGAACAAGAAGGTTAATGAAGGACGTTCGCATTGTAATTATTCTAACACGATCCCTTCACAGCTACTCGATTACGATTCTGCTCGCAGCAAAATGAGGAAGCTCATCGACAAGCCGAGCGAAGATCCGACGAAGCTGCCAAGGGTATGCTATACAGCATTTACCCTGTGCCCTAATAACGACGCCTCTGCAGGCCCAACAAGAGCATGATGAAGCGAAAGAAGTTTTCGATATTCTCAACGATCAGTTGATTGCAGAGCTCCCCCAACTTCTTGACCTCCGAGTGCCATATTTCGACCCAAGTTTCGAGGCTATGATCCGAATGCAAGCGAAATTTGCTGAAGAGGGTTACGAGAAGCTCAGCGGAGTTCAACGGTATGCTCTTAATCCTTTGAAATTTTAGCCTTCCTCATGAAAGTATCAGGTACTTTGCTGACCATGTTCGTGACGATTATGCGGCTGGCCAGCTAGATGCACAAGTAAGCGTTCTCTCATCTTTTTTCGCGTGTATTGACCCTTGTTCGCGTTAGGTGGAAGGCGTCCTCCAAGAGATGAAGGAACTATCCATCTGCGGGGGGAACTGAATATCGTCGGTTTGAGGCAGGCCTTTTTGGATCTCCTATAATTTGTATCACTACTACAAGACACACCATCGCTCCGGTCCGGTCGATGGAAATGTTCTGTGTTCTGGATGACTCTTTCTCCAGCCAATTGTAACAAAGGAAGAGGACAGATCGAATCCCACTACCAGAAAGCTGCACTGTGGATGCATCTTGCAATGCAGGATGACTTGTCTCTTCCGTCTTTGACTCCGTCCTTGCCTAAATTATGATGTCTTCGTAAGTACTGACGGTGACATATGATATATGATGATACATCATACATACATTTAGGACAGGTCACAAAGACCACGTGTGTATTCTGCTTCTGATTAGTACTAATCAGTGTCTGTGCCACCCCTTTGGGCCATGTTGACGTAGCTTGCGGCCATCTTGTTTGCCACATCAAGCGCCGACTACTCAACATAGGTCAACATGCCTGCGACGCGTACAAGCTCCCGCCTTGCTCCTAGAAGAGCTGCGAATATCCTTTCTGACTCCAGCAAGTCAGAGACTTTTCGTAGCAAAAGGGCCAAAACCGACGACGATGAGCTTCATGAAACCCAACTAAAATCACCGCGAAAGAAGAGAGAACCAAAACCTCTGCCTGTGTACGTTATTCCAGATGTTGAAAAGAAAACAACTACATTCAGGGGACGCCTTGGTGAGTCTCGAGTCTTGATTCAATGTTAATGATTCACAAACTTTCCCGTCAGGTTACGCATGTTTAAACACTGTTCTGCGAAATCAGAAGCCTGCAAGCGAATCGGTATTCTGTTCCAGGACTTGCAGGTGTGTTGGATCTATCACTTCTTCCTGCCAGTGCGCCTCATCACATGCGGTCAGGTTGGATAGCCTGAAGAAAAATGGATTGGACTGGGTGAAAGAGCTGGGCACGAAAAACGTAGAGGATCTTGCCAAATTGATACAGTGGAACGAAGATAATGTTAGTAGCCTCTGGTCTAGCTTCTTGTACTGATATCTGTTTTACACTCTCTACAGCATATCCGATTTCTGAGGGTCTCATCAGAGCTTTTCCCATTTGCATCTCATGCTGTTCACGGGTACTCCTTGGAGTACTGTGACACACAACTCGCACGCACTGGCTCCCTCGCCAATAAGTACGGGCATAGATTAACGACACATCCAGGGCAATACACGCAGCTTGGAAGCCCCAAGCCTGAGGTTCTTCAATCAGCCATCAGGGAATTAACTTATCACAGTGAGATGCTGGACAGAATGGGCATGGGTGTCGACGGGGTCATCATCGTTCATGTAAGTACCTCAACACCGATCGGTACATCCAAACTCTGATCTTTCCAAGGGTGGTGGCGTATACGAAGACAAGTGCGCCACACTTGACAGGATCAAGACAACTATCACCAAGCTGCTTCCTCAGGGTGTCCGAAAGCGCCTCGTGCTAGAAAATGACGAGGTAATTCATCTTCTTTCGGTTGCGTTTGGCTACTCAAGCGATAGGTTAGATTTGCTACAATGCCGAAGACCTTCTACCGCTATGCGAAGAACTTGATGTCCCTCTTGTCTTTGGTGTGTTAACCATCAATGCCAGGCGTTCCATTTGTGGTTTACCTGGCCAACATAGATTATCACCACGATGCTCTGAATCCTTCGTCTATCCCACCTAGCGTTATAATTCAACGAGCGAATGCCATATTCGCACGACGAGGCATCAAGCCAAAGCAGCATCTAAGTGAGCCGAGACCCGGAGCAGTGACGCTCATGGAACGGAGAGCACACGCAGACCGATGCGAAAACCTCCCGGCTGATTTGCCAGATGACATGGGTAAGCCTTCTCGATGCTTTATGGGGTTGTAACTAACGTCTGGAACAGATTTGATGATCGAGGTGCCTCAACGTGATAACATCATTGCCGAGATTCAGACTTATTTCGCGTGACAGGCGAAAGACAAAGAGCAGGCCGTGCTTCATTTGTACCGGATGTATGACCTGCATCCTGTGAACTATGGTGGGTTCCATTCAACCTTCATTCAACCCCGCCTGGACCTACCTACCGCGTTCGATTTAGCGTCTCTTCGGCCACCAGATGAAAGTCAGACCAAGGAAACCAAAGGAAGGAAGTCTACTAAGCGGGCACGCATGCAGGTCGAGAAATCACCGAACGAAGTTGAAGAGGAAGGTGAACAGATGCCGGACTTGGCAGCGGCAACGCTGCTTGCAGCCACCAGAGAAACCAAGAGAAGGAAGTCAAAGCCTGGTGTTAAAGCACATATATTCGACTCGTAAAATCAGGGGCATGTTTTGGCAGATACGACCGCCTAGCTATGGTGCTACCGACGCTACATTGACTATGAACAAAATCCTCCACAATCCATAACAGCCATAGTCCGCAATGAACAAGAAAGCGCGTAGCAAATATTAGATGGTATACAAATGAAAAGTAAGCATTGTAGAGAGAATCTAAACTCCAGGACCGAAACTTGTGAGCGCCAACGCCCCAAGCCACGCCATTTCCAAAATAGCCCTTCCGACGGGCGTTAGCTTGACGTCTGGCTCAGGGAACTCCTCTTCTGAGGGAAGTGTCTGGATCGGGTAGGATGTCTGCAGACACAATCCCATTTTGACGAGGCCTTCGGGGTAAAATTCTATCCCGTCTTCACGAGAATGGCACGTGCCCAAGACCCACTCCCAGCCCGAAGTTTCTGTGATGGGAGGCGGCATTTGATTGAACGCGTCGCTCAGGGAACCTGTTATAGTTATGCCCTCGTCTGGAACACGAATTCCCGTTCCCTGGAGATCCGCGTAGTGGATTAGGCGAGCCGTGATATGAAACGTCGAAAGCAGAACAGACGCTCGGTCGTCTCGCTTTGTGGTAGAATCGTACGAGGAAGTGGGGGAAGGACGAGATCGTTTCCTACTCTCTCTTTCGCCTTTAGACTTGCGCTGCTCCTCAGCATCGGGAGGAAGTTTATAGTACACAAGGAGGTACTGCCGTTGGTCGTTGTGAATGAGGGGCCTTTCGAAGGACGCAGCAGCGATTTCCGAGCGGGGGTCCGTATCACCAGGCCACAAGGGTAGGAGCATGTATAAGGAGTCGGACGGAATCCCGCGAAATGGATCTTCGTTGTTAGAACCATTCGCAATTTTTTTCTGCCTGTGGGAGGGACCATGACGTGAGGTATTGTAGGTGGAAGGTAATAGGCCAACATCCTTGAAAGAGTCATTCAGATTGTCAATGACGCCCTGTTGGCTCTCCTGCTTGTTTCTCGGCTGAAGTGCGAGCCACGGTGGTACGAATGGGGCATGAAGTTGAGCCGAGGAGGACGTGATCGAGTGAGCGCCACGTCCCAAAAAGCGGTTGAAGAAACCACCTCGATCTGCATCATTACTATGGAATCTTTCCTGGCGCAGTTGCTCAATCAACGTAGCGTCCATGGTCCCAAATGCTTCGCTATGTGGTGTGCGACTGGGGGGAGCGTTTTCGTCGTCGTCATCGTCATCGTCATCTTCTTCCTCTTCAAGAGGGTCACGAAGACGGCGTCTCCGCCGCGAATGGTAGGATGAATTCATAGAAACAGTTCTATGATCGCTGTCGGGCACATGACCAATATAGGTGCTTGACGAAGCAGTGGAACCTGGGGGATATGTGTGCGTTGAAGGGGCAGACGCAGGCGGGGGAGGCAGCGGCTGCGCAATAGGGCTCGAACCGATTGGGATATGTCGATCGTCCTTCGCGTGTTGCTTTGCCTTCGCCTTGCCTTTGCTCTTGGCTTCCTCGCTATTGGTCTTCGAACGTTCCTTCTCCTTTGCCTTTTGCAACTGCCGTTGCCTCTCTCGCTCCTTGTTTCGTCTGATCCTCTCCCGTTCTCTGGCCTCGAGAAAACTCACAGGACCCCCTTCATCCAGCAACCCATGCGATTCCAGCTTCCGAGTAGTGTTGGTGCTCGTGTAAGCTTCCTGTACACGGCGGGGCGCTAGTAGAATCATGCTTGAACTTCGTTTCGTACCAGGAGCCGCAGCATTTATAGCACTAATGGTGGCATCTGTTGTCCGTGACGACGTAGGAAGAATATCACCACGCTTTCGGGGTAAGCGGTAGTGTCGACTGATAGAGAATGCGACTGCCTTGGAATGCTTGTGAATGGTGACAGGAGGGCCGTAGGCAGGAACTTCGATGTAGGGATCTCGAATCGGCTGGACAACAAGGCGCTGTTGTGGACCCTTGGACTCGTCAGTGGCTAGATCGGCGATGAAATTAGACACGTTCAAAAGAGAGACACGGAGAGCGTACGCCTCGTTGCACGTCTGTCTACCCTGAACCGTCCCACTAGGTCATTCCTCCAAAATTCCTGAGCATTGAGGCGCATCCCTTTCCAAGCGGCCGAAGGAGGCGGTGCAAGGTCCTTCTCCGGACCCTTTGACACTTCTCTGTCCTGCTCCCCGGTTGCGGAGGGAGTGCCAGCTCGCTCCGTCGTGATGCTTCCCCTGGGAGTCAAGAATCCGGTCGTGCTCGACCTTCGAATGGAAGCATTGGATTCAGGTTGCCTGTCCGCCTTCTCCCTTTTGAAGCTCCAGTCTCTCCGTTGTGCTCGATAGCGAGGCCCATCCCAGTTACGAATAGCTTTGCCGAAAGAATCACCACCGTAGCTCGATACTGTCGCCGTGCTTGGGCGCCTTGCGTCCCTACCCCAGTTCAGCGGCCACCGAGTGCTTGTAGCGGAGGGTCTTCCATCGTTAGAGCTCGATGTGGAAATGGGATTCATGATGTCTGCAAGTGCATTGGGATCGAAGGCCGTAATTCCTCCCCTCATCTGAGCCCAATCGAGGTCAAAGTCATCCACAGGAGCAGGAGAAGGTGATGACTGCTGTGTGGCACTGAAGTTGTTGGGCGGTACGAGGTCTTGTTCCAATTCCCACACTTTGGCTCTCGATTTGCTCCTCTCCTCTAAAAGCCTCCAATCAATTTCGCTTTCTGGCACAGATATCGGCGAGGGTTGCAGCGGGTGTTCCGCAGCTGCATCGCCTGCTGTAGATGACCCTCCGCGTGGGATAATGCCCATCTTCTTGAAATCATCATCGAGACTTCGGCTTGGCCTGCGAAGAGTCGCAATACTGTCTTCTCTGTTTCTTCCAGTGAATATCGAGGGGTCTACTGGGTCGACGGGCGGCGTGGTTCCAGGAATTGCCATAGGCAAGCTCGGTCTCCTCTCCGAGTAAGCAATACCAGGTTGACCGCGGATGCTGCCATTGCTACCGCTTGTACCGGCGTAGAATATACGCTCCCAGTCGTGCGTTACCAGGCTCCCCTCGTATCGCGCAGAGCTTATCTCGATGTGCATCCCGCTCTCTTCGTCATAGTGATCATAATCGTATTCGGATTCTCCGTATTCTTCGTCAGAGCTGAACTCCACTGCTGTGTTATTCCCAGTGTCGGTACTTCTTGAATCGGTGCTGTGCGAAAGGGCATCGGCGAGGTGAAGGGGAATGGGATGGCGATGTTCTTCGTCAGATTCATCGATTGACGAGTGGTCGGCGGATGTTTGGTTCGTAGAGCTCGTGAGATGGCTCGCTCGAGATCCGGTGCGTGAGAAGTCGGCGTTACTGCTAGAGAGGGATGTTACAGAGGCGGAAGCCGACGAGGCTCCGAGATGGGATGAGGTATCCGATTCTCTGCCACTAAAATCAGGGTCCCGATCGAGTCTGCCGCGATTACGACAGTAGACCTGCTTTGAGGAAGGGGCCTCAAGTGAGCCTGAAGGTTGCGTTGAATGACTACGAGTTTGATTGGGGTGGTCGTAAGCCACGACTGACGGACGGGGCGTGACGTCAGGATGGAAGGCGTCTTCGTTATCCGCGTCGGTTGAGAGCGGGTGAATGGCACGAGGCGACGACGAGGGCGCTTGTGGCCGGACTGAGCCAAATGAGAAAGAGTTCAGTGAATTGTATGTGTACAGGTCGGTGCTGAGATTCTCGGACATTCTGTCTGCCGGTGCGGCGTTGAAGGGATGAGTAGCGGATCTGGGCGATCGTGGGGTATTATCTGCCTTTGCCAGTTTCGATTCTGATGACCTTGAAAGAAAGATTAATGAAAAGGCGACATCGGCCATTGTGCAGAAGACACACATTTGATTTTTTGTACCAGAAACCTCGCGATTGACAATCCGACGTCCAATAGACTGCTTTACGCCAGATGAAGTGGGATTGGATGTCGGGGTAATTCCTGTAGATGAGAGGTCGTCCGCTGAGGCAACGAGTGAAGCCTGGGAGCTTTGAGGGTCCAAAGGGTCCAACGGAGAGAAAGGAAGCCGTGGGCTTGAATTTGCGGGTATCGATTGACGGCGAGCAGGATGAAGGAGTTCTTGTT
The DNA here is from genome assembly GCA_018850815.1 of Asterophora lycoperdoides. Lineage (NCBI taxonomy): Eukaryota > Fungi > Basidiomycota > Agaricomycetes > Agaricales > Lyophyllaceae > Asterophora > Asterophora lycoperdoides. The sequence continues at coordinate 21,019 of JABCKJ010000102.1, forward strand.
CTGGTTGTGCTTTGTGTGGGATAGTGTTGTGTGATTCCTGACGACGCTTTTCCCAGAACATCGGCAGAGCTATGAGTGATTCAGCTGAGGTCAACGTGGACAACAGCGAGCTAGAGGTCGCCGGCGTCGTGGAGAACGACGACAGACACAGGAAAACGTAGTCAGTCAACTTGAATCCAAGTACAAGGGCACTCACGTGGCAGTCGGCAATCAGATTGCCACGTGCCGAAGACACAACATGTCAACTTGGGCCTGAGCGGGCTCGTTCGGCAAGGGAGTTGGGACATGACGGAATCCCGTAATAAATACTAATAATTATGGAACGTACTATAGAGTACAAATGTATGTATACGACCGCTATACGACAAACATATTGTATGCATTGGCAGTAAACCGATATATAATGGATCCGATGACGTCGTTCTGGTGATAAAACACCGTCTGTGCAGAATCGCATATCATAGGGGAAAGGCTAAGGATGGCTAGCCTATCTCTCAGCATTGAACCGATGTGACAAACTGATCTTATGCATGGGGGGCTATGTACAAGCTATGTAGGTGTGCAATTAAGTACTTGGTGGGCTATGCACCGCCACATCATCCCCAATGGGTCCGCTTCTGTTTTCGACCATCGAGGTCACTAGACAAGCTTTCTATCGCTCGTCGCTCTCCTATGCTATTGTGAACCTCAAACCCATCGTCCCTGGGCGTAGGTGACCTAAAACTCCACCATCATACATTTCTTGAACCATATGCTAGATGTCCTCGTCATCCCGACGAGGCCTGTCCCCCGCCTAGCGGATCTGAATGGTCAGATTTAGGGCATTTGTCGATCCAAGATACACTGGTGCTCACTCTACGCTTGGCATAGACTCCGAACTTTCATCTTTGATGCACTCTGTGAGGCACGTAGGGATTGTCATTGAGCGGGCATATGGTGCGGATGGCTTGACCGTAGCCTGTCAGGTATAAATATCGCCAACAATCCATCGTCATCAAGCTAATCAAGCGCGTCGCAACTCAGGATGGGAAGGCGGCGGGTCAAACTGTTCCCCACGTTCACTTCCATCTTTTACCCCGGAAAGTGAAAGGTGATCGCTTTTCAGACGCAAACGACGAGGTATATCCCGCGTTGGAGCGCAATGAAGGGTCTTTGTCGTCGGATATGCATGGAACACAGCAAATCTCTGTACCGCTGAAAGTCGACGCTGATGAAGCTAGGCGTCCGCGTTCACTGGAGGAGATGGAGCTGGAGGCCCGGTGGCTGAAGGGATTCTTCGTTGAATCGTTACAGCCGCCACAAATATAATTGACAGCGATACTGTGCTGCTACCACAATTTATATACGTGACTCTCCAGAACATAACGCAGTGTTATTCGGCTCGTCATCCTTACATGCAACGCGCCAAAGATGCGCCTCCCGAGGCACAGTGAATTAGATATCGAAGTCATTTCGTGAACATGCTATTAGTATTTCCAGCGCTCTTGCTGTAGAGACTTGCCCTTTGCAATAGTGTCCGCGTTATATATATATATATATCTCGTCGAACGCAGCAGATTTGTTGCTGCAGCGGTTGCTATCTACGCATGTAATTTCGTATCTGAATATTGTGAATGTAGGTAAGATCTAAAATACATGAAAATGTGAGTGCTACCAAGACGAATGCATGTAAGCAAGAGAAAGCAAAGCGGGGGTGCCAAGACGGTGGGCGGTTGGCGGTGGGCAGGGCTAGGTCTTGAAGCTTGAAGCTTCTAACGCTAAGAGTTGCTACCGCGTTTCAGCTTCAGCATCTGGGCGATGGATATCCGATGTGATGATTGTGCGTCTTGGCTTTCGTGCATTGCTTCCGCATATCTGTGAAAGGCGATGATAAAGTTGGTGAGTAGGACTCAGAGGAGCGAGGCATGGAACATACAGCAGCTTGTACCGGACGAGCTCTTCCTCCATTTCCTCGTTGCGTAATCGCGCCTTGACGAGTTCGTTCTGCGTTGTGTGTCAGAAGTGGCCATAACGCGGTTAAACGGGTTGTAACGTCGCACAAGAAGTTCCACATGCTCGCCGTTGAGTTGCGCAAGGCTATTCTCGAGATTTTTCCTGCCAAAAGGTATGAGAAAATGTGGCGACGTCAACATAGACAGCGACACATACACTTGCGCAGACAAGGAGCGGTTCGTATTCCGAAGTTCGTCCTTCTCGATTTCATGTTTATTCCGCTCTCTCTAAAATAAGAGATCAAACCATTGCTAGAGAGAGAGAGAGAGAGAGAGATAGGGTTGTACCTCCTCGTCTTCATACAGATGTCTATACGAGTCAAGCATAAATGGTGTTATGTGCAGAGCGACGGCGTCCTGAACAAATGCATCAACATCGTACGCTGCGTTTTCATCATCCCCGGTTTTCTTATCACGGAGATTCTCATCTCTTCCCTCTGTGTACTCGTCCCCTCCCTTGGTCAAGTCGATCTAAAGAGAGCCAGAATGAGCGGGAGAGATTTAGAGTGGGCGGCGGTTACTCGCCTTGTACTTGTCGAAAAGCCGGTTATTTAGGAATGTGATGATTTCATCGAACTTGAGTAGAAGCAACTCCTCCTCGTTCTTCTTGAGGAGCATGATACTGAAGCCGAAGATGGCTTCAATGCCACTCGCGAGACAATTGTCAAATATCCGGAAGACAACAGACAGCGGAAACCTGCAAACTGTTAGCTGAAGCTTACTTCATTCCGTTGTATACGAACCGATAGCTGAACATTGTCAGGAACCATTGCGAGCAGTACATACTAGATTTGATGCCTTGCCGTGTAAAGTGTATATGAAGAACGGGTAGGAGTTCTTCAATCAGGCGGTCAAACTATGACGATAAATAGGTCACTTTGGCATGATGATCAACGCCGATTCCTACCTGAAACTGAGAGGTGTTAGTGACACCCGGAATCGTCGGGAAGGCCCACTCACAAGACGCAACCGCAGCTTAGGCATTTCTGGAAGAAAATGGCCGCGGAGATCGTATACATACATCAATCTAACGAGAAGGGAGAATGCCTCCTCGTCTGGCATCTGGAGCAGGAGGATCGCGACAACAAATGGGAGGCCTTGGCAATATCCGACTTGTGGATCGTATCTGGCATTTGTATAAGCAATATTGGAATAAAAAGATGAACTTTGGAGGTACAATGAATAGGCTTTCAGAACGTTGAACAGGACCTCTTGTCCAATACCTTGCCCGTTGATGAAGAAATCATGATGCGGAAAAGTTCTTGAAGAGAAGACATTCAATCCAAATTGCACAGCGTGATGAGGGAAGAGGGGATTATACGAATGCGAACCTTCCAAGGTCGCGCGTAATGGCCTTCTCATGTGGACTGGTTTCCTTCAGTAATTTCAGATAAGTAGACTCCAGATCTTGGTCCTTTGAAGCGGCCCTGTGATACCGATGAGATACACAATCTACACAGGGGCCTTGTAGAGGTAGCACTCACATATGCTGCCACATCATTCCCCGGACTATGTCCGGAATCCCGTTTGCAATGGCTGTGGCCAGCTCTTCTGCTCGTTCGGACGCGAACCCATGGTAGTCTAGGCTGCACCATGTAGTTATGACGCATCTCGTCTATGGAGAATGCTTCATACCATTTATTACTGCCCCCCAAAAGGCTGAACATTCAAAAACCTATTAGATGGTACAAAGAGGACTGTGTAGACGACGCACTCCAATCAAAGTTTTCGTCAACGGCGTTGTCCTTGGGCCTCTTCTCCTCCTCCTCATGAAGCCGAGCGAATTCCTCCTGAAGTTTGTGATGGCCCTCTAGGCTGCCCCGATATGACGCGCGACGTTCATCCTGGAGATTGAGGCGAGCTGCGATGAAAGGAAGGTTATTTCCAGATCGAATCGTTGTTGTTGACGCCGATTTCTTGTGCCCTGATCTGGTGGGATTGAATATGGCTGAGTGTGGAGACGATACTGTCGTGCTGCGAGACCGCATAGGTACCATTGCCTCCTCGTCGTTGGAAGCTGTCTCCGGCTCGGGGGTCGGACCCCGCGTCAAAGAAACGGAAGAGAAGTCTGCGTCATCGTCGAGAGTGATCTCGTTGAATTCAGAGTCTGTCACGATCGACTCGGGCTCACGTTCCTTGCTTGCAAAGTTGGGCACTTCAGGAGAGTGCAGGGCCTCTAGTGGGTCGGCCTTGGGCGAGGAAGCGAAGGTAGATGCCACCGAAGCCATTTTCTAGCGGTCGAGGGAAGAGGGCATGGATAAAACGATACGTACAGCTTCGTTGGTTGGCAAACAGAAGAAATCCTAGTAGCCGGCAATGGGCATCACTTCTACAGACACGTGGAGCCAGTCTGAGTATGCATCTCAGCTTCATCGGATTCATTCTTCCAATTCATGGTGGATGTTTACCACAAGTTTACCAGAGAAGGGCCAATGGAACTGTGTCAAGATGCATAGATATGAATAAGTTAGCTCTCAAATAAGATAAGGTACAGGCCGACGATAAGGTTAAACTATATACCCAAAAACTATAATGAACCATAGTCCGAGTCCGAGTCTGATGAGTTGTAGGAGTAGGAGTGGGAGGGACCAACAGTGAACCTGTCCGGGCTGTGATACAGGTTTTCGAGTTCGAGTAGATGGTTCCCTTCCTTCCATTTCTCAGATTCATCGTGTGCACGAAGAATCTTCCACCCAAGATATGATGAGCACGATGAACAGGTTATCTCTTGCATCGTATGAGCACCTGTCGCCATAAGCTGAACCCCAGGACTCGAAAGATTGACGTTGTATCTGTTCATAAAGACCATGTGAACCATTGTATGATGCAAAATGACGGACCAACATACGCTTCGGTGAACAGCGACGCTTTTCCAGAAAATCCCTTGAACAGGCGGGAATCTGGCGGGTACTATCGACGTACAGGTCAGAATGGACGCCGAGATGTGTGATTATTGAAGGACGCACAGCTGTTGGCGGTAAAAGGGCATGGCTGGATGTAATGCACGTCCTGCACTGTTTACAAACTAGAGGGCGCGGAACTAGAGGTAAAGGACGCGAAGTAGGACGCGTAGAGCGAGGCATAGGACGCGAAGTAGGACGTGTAGAGCGAGGCACAGGCGGGAGACGACGGGGGACACCCTGCTGGCCGGGGGCGGGATCGTCGTAGACACTGGGCATGGTTGGGTGTTTTGCGCTGCTTCCAAGGCTGCCACTGGGTGGAATGGCGTTTTATACATCTCGCTGTGACATGATGATGATGATCCTCCAGATCCTTGATCAAAATCATAATGCGATCGTGGCTCGATCGTGTAGCGTATGTGCGGCATCTATGACGAGATCCCATCGGCACCCGTTTTAGTATGTACCATCAACCCAGGAGGACCTCCCAGATGGTCGTACTTACAAATTTGCCACACGCGAGTGGACGTCGATTCGTATAATGCGCTCGGAGTAGCTCTCTAGAAAAAGGAGAACACAGCAGAACACATAGTAGAACTATTTTTCAGTAGTCCCGGATTCAAGCGTCCTGTAGGTGATACATGTTACACGACTTATTTATTTGCTTGGATGATAGATCCGACTCCATTCAAACATTCAACGCTGATCCCATGGCACTGCTTCTTATCTGCACTGGCCAGAGTGTCCTCCTCCCTGGGCAAAACACCCCCGTTCCTGCGACGATTACAATCGACCGCTTGACTGGGAAAATTACTGATGTCAGCCAAGGTTATCAGTCCAGAGATGCGGATCAGCTTCGTCACGCTCCCGTCGAATGGATAGATGCTGGCAATAAAATCGTCTTACCTGGTCTTGTCGAGTGTGTTTGAGTTTCTGTGTTGTTAGGCCTCGGCGATAGTCGCTAATGTCCCTTAATTCGCGACCAGCGCCCATGTACATCTGAACGAGCCTGGCCGCACGGACTGGGAAGGCTTTCAGACGGGCACTCATGCCGCAATAACTGGAGGGGTTACTACAGTTGTGGACATGCCACTCAATTCCATTCCGCCCACCACCACTGTCGAAAATTTGAGACTCAAAAGAAAGGCTGCCGAAAACCGGTGCTACTCTGATGTGGCGTTCTGGGGTGGGGTCATCCCTGGCAATCAGGCTTGTTCATTCCATTACTGCACATATCCTTTGAAGGTTCTGAATAGGCCATGATATCTCAAACTCTCACCCCCCACAGAAAGACCTTAAGCCTCTCATCGCGGCAGGAATCAAAGGTTTTAAGTGCTTCCTGATTGAAAGTGGTGTGGAAGTACGTTCCGCGATCCTCCAAGAAATAATCGTCGTTTACTTGCATCCTATCACAGGAATTTCCACATGTGCAGAAGCATGATATTGAGGTGTCCATGAGGGAACTTCAGGTGTGTGCGGACACTCATATCGACATCTAGTTCAAGACTTATCAAGATTAGAACACTTCCACTGTCCTGCTGTTCCACGCAGAGCTTGGAACGACAGGGACTCCAGAAACACCAAACGGCACCTTTGACCCGACGCTGTACTCGACGTTCCTACATTCGCGACCAGAGCAGCTAGAGACAGATGCCATATCCCTCATCACGTCCCTTCAAGAGGAATACCCAGCCCTGCGATGTCACGTCGTTCATCTGTCTGCGTCGTCTGCCCTGCCTCTCATCCGCGCTGCCAAAAAAGCCGGGCTCAAGCTGACTGTCGAAACCTGCTTCCACTATCTCACCCTCTCCGCGAACGAGATCCCGAACGGCCATCCGGAGTTCAAGTGCTGCCCCCCAGTCAGGGAGGCGCGCAACCAAGAGCTGCTTTGGGAGGGTCTTAAGGAAGGCCTGATTGACTGTGTCGTTTCTGACCATAGCCCATGCGTAGCCGAGCTAAAGAAACTCGACGAAGGCGACGTTATGGGCGCATGGGGTGGGATCAGCACCTTGGGCCTGGGCCTGAGTCTACTATGGACGGAAGGACAGAAACGGGGCATCACTCTCGCGCAAATAGTCAACTGGACCAGTACAAAGACTGCGGAGCACGCTGGATTGGGCCACCAGAAGGGCCAATTGAAGGTTGATTTTGACGGAGACTTCTTTATTTGGGACCCCAGTGCTGAATTCACAGTGTGTCTATTTTTTTTTCAAACCGAGTTCATGCTGATCATCGGTATAGGTTACGCGCGAGTCTTTGAATTTCAAGAATAAAGTCTCTCCGTACATTGGGATGACGCTGCAAGGTAGGGTGGAAAGGAGCTTTCTCCGAGGAAACTTGGTCCACGATATCAGCAGTCCGGAAAGGCTGGCTCCGGTTGGACGGCTACTGTAAGTAGGAAGTCGTGTTTTGAGGACAGACTCGGAGATCTTCGAAGTCAGTGTCGAATAGATCATGGCACGCTGCTGAAATCAATCAACCTGTGCATATTCATGGACACGGTAAACTTGTTCTCTGAGGATTCGAGTGCCACTGCATGTATCACAGGTATCATAGAACACCAATGGTTGTTTGGACAGATGCTATGATGTGGAAGCTCCTCAGACTGAAAACTTGGTGTATGTACCATTTGGACAATCGTAACACACAGTCCCACGGCGACCAATCTTGAATCGGCGAGATACTGGAGCCAGAACATCCAAACTTTTAAACCAACGGTAGTGGTCAACCAGTGAATGAAAGCTGCGAGAAATTGAGTCGGTTTGGAAACCGTCCCGTAATTAGTCTTTGGAAATTGGCATGGAATGGAATACAATTTGGCCGAATACGTTACGTAAGTATACGTAGGCATATCGAAAGTAAGGTATGCCCCATCGGCCGAGGTCGTATGGTGATAGATAGGTACAGGTAAGTGCCGTACAATTGGATAAAGAAATAAAGAAATAAATGAGGCGAAAGACTCGAAGGTAAAAAGGCCATGAAGTACGTAGAGAGACCATGGTCTGACGAGCAAGAAAGGCCATGGTCCGAGTCTTTAGGTCATGTCAATGTCATATGTATTGTTGACTACGTTACATAAGTAACTCAGGTGTATGTAAGGTAGAATGGGTCATATGACCTGGCCAGGCACAGCCAGGCACAGGCAGTGAGTGAAACAAACCCGTTTCCGTGCGGAAACATCGCGCAGCCACGCCCGGCTTCGACAAGCCTACTCAAGCTTAAGGCTTTCTTGTACTCTTCCTCCATCTCCTCGATGGCTGATGCCTTGAGGTTTTTGCGAGACCTCGTCGTCGCTGTACTCTTGTTCGCCTCCCTTCCCGCTGTTGCGTATGTTCCCGCACTACCTACCAATTCTTCCGATGTGGCTATCGCTGGAGGCCTGAATGTCACCGATATCTCCAAATTGTATTTGAGGTGGTATTCCAACGGGTAAGCCATCTTCATTCAAGTGCTGACGCAGTCTGAACTTAGCCGACACTTTCAGTTACTACTCTCAGAATGTCTCCTACCAGCTCGCCGGTTATGAAAGTCAAGGGATCAGCAAGGTGCGTTTGTGGTATATCTATGCTGACAGATTTAACTATTGTGTCAGGGCGCATTGGTCCATTTTTCTGAGGCGAAAGTCAATAACACAACACCACCTAGCAAGTCACGTCCTTTTCTCTCCAGTTTTCTCTGCTATAATTCTTCACAGCCAGTACACCGTGGATTGCGATGGTTTCCTGCGATTTCAATGCAACAAACGCTTCCCAGGAAGAGGATGTGTTTACTCTTGCTCGCGATAAGGGCGCTGTTGCCGCAGTAAGCACTGGCTTGAGCTATTTTTAAGCCGTTCACCAATACAAAACCTTCAGCTCCTATATTCTAGCTACTCCCTCGCCTGTGTTATCAACCCCGAGTATGCTGACCCCTCGACTTTCGACCAGGTGTTCGACATTTTCTCCACGCAGAGTCTGACAAGCGCGTCTCTCATTGAATATCAATTTGGACAATTTGGTCCAACCAATGAAAGCATCTACGGTGTTTACAATTCCCAACGCCTGAACGATTCCGCCGCCATGATGAACACGACGCTGCAAGTCGGCACCCCCCAAGCGCCTGGGTACCTGTTCGCTATTCTTCAAGCCTACAATGCAACAGGCCAAATCGACGACCCCAGCGGCGGAAACGGATCTACGAACGTATCTGACCCTACGCATAAAAAACAAAACACAGCGTTGGCAATGTACGTTGCCTCGCACTCAGATTGTTTAAATCTCTTAAATCATTGGCCGCAGGATCATCCTCTACGCGATCACAGCCTGCGTATCTGCCTTGTTCTGTGCCGTCATCATCTCAGGCGTATGTTTTTTGCCATATATATGATCAAGGAAAGCCGTTTCTAACATCCGATCAGGCTATACGGGCGATTCGCAACCCGGAACGATATGGTCCCCGTCGCAACGGTAGGGGTGGCGTTGGACAAAGTCGTGCCCGGGGTTTGACGCGCGCTATTCTGGATACCTTCCCTGTTGTCAAATTTGGCAACGGTGCAGACGCAGCCGACCAGCCCCCTGAGCCCGGAAGGCAACCCAAACCCAAACCCGTCAAAGACGTCGAATCCCAAAGCGAATCCAGTAGCCAGTCTGGTATGGAGCTGAAGGAATGGGAATCCGTTCATGTAGACGGCCAAGATACCTTACAGCCAAGGCCTTCGCAAAGCAACGACCTCGCTGGAACCTCGCAGAATGCAACTACCGCGCAATCTGGCCGTCCCCAACCGCCTCGTTCTACCTTAAACTCCAGCCAACGTAGAGCGTCACGTGGCGCTGAACAAAACGATGTCGTTCCTGCTTCAATGGGACGGGAGACATGTCCAATATGCATCATGGACTTCGAAGAAGGCGACGACCTTCGTCTACTGCCTTGTGAGGGCAAACATCGCTTCCATCAAAGCTGTGTAGACCCCTGGCTGTTGGAGCTTTCCAGTTCCTGCCCTATTTGCCGAGAAGGTAAATCCTCTCTTACATTTACAATAGCGATGCAGTTCACCTCCTCTTCCAGATTTTCTTGCACTGGAACATCTACTGTCAGGCCAATCTGAGCAAGGCCTCGACACCGTGCACGATGTGGAGGATAGCCCCCGCATCCACGAGTCTCCATTGACGCCTGGCAATCGCTTTTCCCGCTACCTTCGCTTTGCGAGGCGGCGGCGCCACCGTTCTGAGGATGACGTTGATCCCACCGACCCACCCATGCCTACTGCTCCTCGGTAGTTTGCTGGCATCTTCGCCGTTCGGACAACACGCTTCTTTATTACCCTTACTGTATTTTGTTGAATTATATGTCCAGTGTTACATTTCCCTCGGTTCTAGGGTCAAATTATTGCATCTTCAATCAATAAGCCTAAGCCTGTACGTGTCCTTCACATCAAGCCCCAAATTTAGCGAGCCTCCGTCTCCTCAGTTCGTCGACGCTAACGGACTCGGTAGCAGCATCGGACGAGGAATGCTCCTCTGTTTCGGCTGACAGCACGGATTCTGCATCCTCTGCATCCTTTTCTTCATCTGGCCGCGATACTGGCAGGGGTGGGTTCGCAGTCGAGAGGGGGCGTTGAGGCGCTCGCTGCTGCAACCTAGGGAACTCCCATCCATCGGGAACTTGTTCCAAAGAGGCTTTCAAGGCTGTCTGCAACTCCGCGTCGTCGTCGTCATACACCGTGTGACCAGTGGCATGCCCACGGAATCGTTGATCAACATCCATGTCGATGTCATCTAGCTCCTCGTCGTCGTCGTTGCGAGGCGCGTGTCCTTCAATCCTGGCCAGTGCCTCGCTCTCCTCGATCGCGCGTCGCAATTGTTCTGCCTCTTCCTCCTCCGCTCTCCTCCTTTCAGCTCTTCGCGCCTCAAGTGCGGTGACATCAGCGCCTGAGGCGTCCTCCCCCCATAGATCTCGCTGCGCAAACTCCTGTTCTGCACGCATGCGCTGCAGCATCAACCTATTGCGTTGCAGACTCGCCTCGACGGGGTCCAACTCCTCTCCTGGTTCTGTCAAGGGTACGAGTGGTGGAGTGGCATGCTGTCCTTCGTCCAGGGGGATATGTGCTCCTGAGGCATGAGAGGGAGGAGCGAAGGCTTGATAAGCTTCGTAACCACCAGCGCCCATAAGGGAGGCTTGCAAGGCTGCTTGCAATTCGTAGTCCTCGTCCTCGAGGCCCTCGATCGGGGGAGGACCGTTGCGAATTGAGGAAGATCCCGTTGATGATTGTCTGTACGATGCATGGAGTCCTGAGCGGGCAGTGGATGTGGGCTCTGAGAGAGTAGATGCGATCTCGTCAGCCTCCGTGCGAGACAGAGCTAGAGGTTTTGAGGGGTCTGCTTGCGTCACTGCGAATACCGAATATCCTACACAAAGTTAGGGTATTCTCTGCGTTGAAAAGAAAGCCCTGCAGCCTGAGCACACCTTCGGTTTCCGCTTGCTGTAGCACCATTCCGAGATACAGCTTTCCAACCCATTCTGGCTCGGCGAAAAATGAGTTTAGGTTGAACCAATGTCCGTTGCCTTCGTCTTGGTTAATGTCGGGCTCTGCGTGACCAAAGCGTCTAAGAGAAAACCAATGCTGCTCCAAGTTCAGAATGAACGCAAGCTGGGTTCTGGCAGAATGAGGCAATAAGCAACCTTTGATTGGCGAGAATGGTGTAGCGTACTGGGGTCGATCTTGGTATGGCCTCATCTCCTCTCCGCGCCAACGAGTAAGACTAGAGAGTAGAGTTGAGCGTTTGAGGTACGAAGTCCGGAGAGATCCTTCACTTCAACCCCCAAACCTTGAGCGCATCTTCCAATACTTGGACAGAGAAGAATCCTGAACACAACGGTATGATGAATATAGAAGCATTATAGGTCCCAAGTGCCACTGACCTGTGTCATCCATGTTGGTGCTCTCTGTGTGGCTATTGTCATGACTGTGTTCAAGCGCATCCAGGTTTCGAGCGATGTCAGAGAGATCGGGAGCGGTAAACTAGATCCATGGAGTGATTTCGTTTCCGGTTATCTTTTTAATCGCAGGCACAAGACATACAAAGTTTCCCTCTGGAGATTAGCGAGCAATTAGCTGAGCACGATGTCAAAGGAGTCACCGAAACATACGCAGAAGCGAATTGAGGGCATGTTGGGCGCACATCATCGATCCCGGCTCTTGCTTCTCATGGTATATCAGGTGCACAAGATTCTCGAGGCCTGCCATTGGGTTGTATGGCGTTAGCTGTAGGAGATGGCTGGTGTCGTTAACCGAGAATGCAGAAGACGCGTACTTCGCGCGTCCAGACTCTAAAAGGGATAAAAATTGTCACATGTGAGGCACAGCTACTTAATTATAGAGCTATTTCAATCAAAGGCTGGGACCAAGCACCAATACGGCACTGCCACAGACCCCAGGGCCTGCTCATTTTGCTCATTTCACCATGATTTTACGGCCACTATGCACTCTGCCCAATGTCCTTCTTCTCCTGCTCTTCACTGTTCCTGTTGCTTTGGCAGGCGATGACTCACCCTTTGATTGTCGACCAAATGTCGACAGCGTTAGATTTGATTTGACTGCGCTGGCAGGCGAGAAGACGGCCAACCTAACGCGTGATACACCACCAACTACGACGCTCAGCTCTTTGAGATTTGATTTATGCGCCAACCTGAAAAAATTGGAGAATCTGGCGGAGCGGGATCAGGTGCGCGATGACAGCTCTGTTTGTGCTCTGCAACACGCACCAAGTCTGTTTTTGCTAGTGCGAGAGCGGAACGAGGGCATGCTTAACGCAGACGAACCAGAAATCGGATGAAACGGATCGTATAACATCTGTAATCCCATTAATGACGGCCTCGTCAGAAAACTTGACGTTTAAGGCTGGTACATCATGTAGGTAACCTTCGCAGCGGCTTCGTGTGCATTTTAAACCTCGGCTCACGCGGGACTTCTAGCATCGAAATACATCTCAATAATATCCCAGGGCCCTGAATACCCACATCCCATCCACTCTACGCCAACACCTCAGGTGCTCAACATCACCCTCTTGTGCAGTCCTGGAGAAACCTCCAATCCTATACTAAAATCATACGATGGATCGCAGGCGGTCGTTGAATGGAGTGTTCCCGCGGGCTGCCCATTCCAGGAAGATACGGGGGACGGCAGCGACAAAGGTGACGGTGGTAAGGGGCATGAAGATGAAGACACTGCAAGCACAGGCAGTGGAATAGGCTGGTTCTTCCTTGTGTAAGTCGTCTTTGATTTGTCTCTTGCAGCTGGAAACATGCTGAATGTTTGTGAACAGGCTTGTCCTCGCATTTGCTGCGTACTTTGGACTGGGCGCGTATTACAACTACTCGACATATGGCGCCCGTGGTGCAGATCTCCTTCCGTGAGCTCGAATTTACGTTATTCATGGAATCTTCCGCTTACCATGCAAAACGCTGTAGACATCGCGATTTCTGGAAAGAAGTGCCGTATATGTTCAGCGACGTCATCAGTCACCTCTGCTCCTCTGTACGCCCGCGACGTTCCGCCAATCGCGGTTATGTGGCAGTATGATATCGCTCACCAAATGTCTCACCTTGCGGTAATTATTCCGGCAATTGATTTTACTGGTATGGTATGCTACACTTCGAAGATAATAATGCTACACACCCTTCGAGTGCACCCACTGGAACGCAAATAGTTACACATACTTACATGGTGTTGGCTGGAACCTTGAAGGTGGAAGCCTCGGTCCTCTGTCTGATTTATGTACGCTTCTCCGCCATCATTGGCGAATCGCGACTCCCTACCCAGCGACTTATAAGGCAATCATGATGGTGATGACGAAAGGTTGTCCACTTACTTCCCACCCCAGGACCACCCGACCGCTCGCCCCAGCAATACCCCAGTGTAGACAAAAGAGTAACACGGCCATGCGCAAGAAAAGCAAGAGGTGGTACGTTGTGACAGTTGGAACCGATGTCGGCGTCTTCGAAACATGGTTTGAACGACGTCATCACTAGTCTGTCGTTGTCAAATTTTCTGAATGGTATTTTCTCCAGGTCAGAAGCCGCCGCGCACACGAGTGGCGTGTCGGGTGCTCTTCATGAAAGTTTCGACTCTGAAGAAGAGGCTCGCCGCATTTTTATTCGGGAGCGGGATAAAGGGCACATCAAGGTCGTCGGTGGCGGTTCGACAGGAGGGGCTTCGACTCCGCCTTCGTCACGGACTACACCGAAAACCCCTCCGACGCGAGCCAAAGGGGCCACTCCGCCAGCGAGTCCTGGTCACGGCAGCGCTCCATCTTCGGCGGAGTTGCATGACAATGTAACCTATATCAGAGGGCCGTCCTCCTCTCCCAATGTCTTTACACGCAGCTTTCGTCGTGCAGCCCCTCGTGTGGCGGTTCGAACACCCCCTGACATTGTTCCTTATCCCAATGACTCGGACGGCATGCCATTCTCTCCTACCCGTTCTTCCCGAGAAAAAGTTCACCTCAAGATGACTCAACAGAACTCAGCCAACGAATCCAGTCATCCTTCGCCAGCACCTACGTCCATCATGCACGTTGGAAGCCTCCATTGCTCTCCTCGCGCTTCCATAAAGGCGCCATCACCTGTGGGGCCCTTTGAGAGCGTTGATTCCTCTTTTAAGGATTTGTTGAGCCCCTTGCAGTCCCCTAGATTTCGTACGTCAGAGGAGGCGTCGCTCTGGATGTCTGCTGCGAGGACACGGCGGTCCACCGAACATTCTTCCTTACGACACTCCTCAAACCGCAGTCAATGCAGCCACACATGCCCCAATTGCGGTCCTTTGGTCCCCCTAGGCCCCTCGGAAACTTCACTAGCCTCAAGGGATGCTTCGGTGACCGGCATGCCATTGGCTGATCCACGCTCCCCCTTACTGAAGACTGCCAGCCATCCGAAGTACGCTCTTGAATTCAACTTTCGAGTCATTTTTCTAATAGCCTTGGTTAGGTCTCATTCATTCGGACGCCCGTCTCCTCTTTTTCCAGCTGAAGGACAGATGAGCAGAATGTTCATATAAGTTTGAGCACTACGTTCCTGATGATTTTTTTATTGTTACTGATACAATGTGCTTGGCTGTAATATCATCGTAATATTTGTACTTATCGACAATGATCCAAACTTCCAAGAACTTATTTACACCGCCCCTTGTGATCTTTCCAATCCTTTTTCTGACACTCCCTCGAGCAATACCTCACCTTTTGACATGCCCTACATGTCATCATCTTCGGTTTCCCTTTTCCTCTGCATACGAAGCACCGGTAGCGTGTCGGCTCACGTCCGACAGTCTCCAGGTAGGAGACTGCGAACAAGGGGGAAAGTGCAAACCTTGTCACATACGGTGCCCACGTCTTCCAGAGTCGGTTCTTCATCATCCCCTCTACATCTTTCCCCTTCCCACAACTGCACAACGGATCGACCTCCATCACCTCGGTCAGGGGGATTTTTCCGTGGACGTTATACTCGCAATTTGCTCCATGCTGCCATGTACGACAACGTTCGACGAGGGCGGGGAGAAGCAATTTCCACGCATGCATCTCGCCTTCCCGGGCTCGAACGTTTACAAGATCGCCTTTATGCACCAGTTCGGCGAATGAGGTCCCCATTTTATCCAAAAGGGGGGGTGTGAGAGGGAGAACGTAGCCGTCGCAAACGATAGTATGGGAATGCAGATCAAACCTGAGGTCGCTGATGAAAATGATTGTATCACAATTCTGCGTTGGTTCATCACGGAGGGCAAATAGACGCTTCGCAGGTCCACCTTGAATACCAGAAGACCGAGCGATAATGGTGTGTATAGTATCCTTGACGGCCATGAGAGTGTCATTGCGATCCTTCTTTCTAAGAGACCGTTCGCGAGAGGACATCATGGCGCCAACGTGTGGGTCAAGCCATTCTTTAGTCATGGAAGTTCCATTCGCATTGAGGGCCGGGAGTCGGGATAAATTTAGGCGGTGAATGTTCCAGGGAGACATGAATATTCCATCGGTGACGACGGGGAACGGATTGAGAGTCATGCCATCCGGTTGAAACGGTCCATAGACAGGAACGACAACCTGTAAAGCACGTAAAGTGGATATCATCAGATAAAATCGTCAGCATGATATTCAAGAATTCGACGTACTTCGATGTACGACGACTTTCTGGCCACCCTGAGCTTGTGTTTGCTCCCAACGACAGGTAACGGGAAAGCGACATCTTTTGAGTATGGCCCGAGGCTGACTCTCATTACGCACGATGACAGCTGGACTGTTTGCGGAACAGCACCAGACCGGAGGAGAGTCTGCGCCCCGGAATTTTCCACGGTAATCCGGAATGTCATTGACGATACAAGCTCACACTGTTCGTCCAGTTCAACCATTGCGGGCCCTTCTGTCCCCAACTCGGTGGGGAGAGGTTTGGGGACTGGTAACGAGGTCGGTGGTTCTTCTTTAGGCAGGGGATGTTCTGGAAGCACATGAACATGTGATTCGTCTACAAAGCTGGCTGAGAAAACGTGCAGATGTAGCCCCAGCTTTGGGATTAATGAGACCGTTCCAGTGGTACTCCTGACGGACAGAGAGACCTTCAGCACTTCCATCGGCTCTATATCTGTCAGAAGCCAGACTGGCATGGTAAAGGATGCAACCAAAGGCAATGTACCGCGACGACCATTGGGGTCCTCTTCGAACACAACCCGAGGATTGCTCCTTGTGCCCATCGGGACCACCCTTCCGAATGCGACATGGACCGAAGTGAAGATGTTCTGTGAATGCAAGCCTTTAACGTCGCATTGCAGGAGTGGAGTTCCGGATTCCGAGGCCTCGAACACGTTGAGGCTCTCGCGAGGGACAACCAGAATAATTCGTACGATGGGCGTGAGCTTGTCCCAATGATAAAATCGGCCGATTTTCGTTTTCGGGAAGTGGTGAAGGAAGTCGATTGTGTAGACGCCATGTCGGTATAGATGAGCGCAGAGATCATTGTACGCAAGTGTGTCCATTTGTATGGAGTCGTCCGCTTGGAGAGCATTCATGAAACGGTCCATCACTTGGACCCAGTCCTCCTCCGCTATGCGATTACGCCCCCTGACTAGCTTGAGGAACAGTACAAAGCTTTCGCGGATGTAGTGGATCAGATTTGAACGTTTTAGTGCATTTAAAACATTCCCCTCATTTAACCTGAGGAAGTTGCGTGCATCCTCGTGCTCGAAAAGCTCGTGATACATGTCGTATAGGAGGGTCCCCAGCTGGCGTGGATCGAACAAAGGCAGTGATGGCTCCCGATCACCTTGGCTTGCAAAGAAGTCCCCAGAAGCAACCGGCTTCCATGTCGTGACTTGGTGGAACTGTGAGCCACCACCCTTGGTCAGATGGTGAATGAAAAGTTCGTGTACATTGGAGCGTGAGGTGAAGCCCGAGAGAAAGTCGACTGGCAAGATGCCAAGTAGAAGGCCCATGACTGTAATATTAGCGTATAAACTCTCGGTGAACTCCTTGGTCGCATCCTTCCCTCCAGATAATAGGGACTCGATATAGAGGACCGGCGACCGCGTGGAGACCGATAGCAAGGGCACAGTTGCCACGAGGACATTTAGTAACCCGATATGGTCTTCCATATTCGATGTCTCGATGACAGTAAATGTCGTTGGTGCACCTTCCCCCGTGTAGTCGTCCTTGTTGAGCCGGATTAATTGCGTTTTCCATTGAGCTACAGGAAGGCCTAAGTTTAACGTGGATGTTTTGGCAAATGCCTCAAGAGAACGACAGACGGCCATCGCTTCACCTAGAAAGAACCGAACGGTAGGGGATGATGGTGTGGAAAGGGAATTGTGGAATGAAGAGCACCACATTTCGAACTGTCCTTGCGCGGTCTTGACGGCAGCTTCAACGGTAACTTTCCCTTTTCCAGTGGCGTTTCCGAAAAGCGGGGCTAGATGGAATGAGACCAGAGGGTCGGTACCGTAATGCAAATTACAGCCTTCCCCTTCCAGTGAATACGCGAATGTAGGATTTAGATGGGTTGCGGCCGCAATTTTTTGGGGATCGGAGAAAGTAACACCTGTTTTCCAATACCGTTTGCACTGCTCGGTGAGAACCTGCATCGACTGCCCCATGAGGGGACCGGCCGAACGCGCTGAACTGAGGAGCATGCCACTCTTGTTATAGGGCGATCTGAATGTCTCGGTGTATGCTTTACGGATTAGTTTGAGCTGTCCACTAGGGAGCTGTGGTAGACCAGCATAGAGAGACCAATGACGCCGTAGCTCTTTCAGAGTATATGCTGTGGACATTCTGAGAAAGCGCCCATAGGGAGATGAATTCCAGCTCTGGAGGTCTTCGGAGAGTGGAATGAGTTTCTTGCATTGCTCGATCAGAGCGGCGTGCGACTCTTTGTCCAGGTAGAGGTGGTAGAAAAAGTTCCACATAATCGAATGAGGTATGTTGTCGGAAATCATGGTGAACAACAGTACGTTTCGAGCTTCAAGTTTATCCGCATAAGAAACGAGATCGCTCGTTTCAAAATACCTGACATACCTAGAACGCCGGGCTCGAAATCACAACATGTAAAATCGAGTTTGCGGTTAACTAGCCATTGTCGGCAAATGAGCAATGTAGCAGATGCTGATCAAAAGATTCACCCACCTGGTTGAGGCTCGGATAGCATGGTGTAGAGTATGTTCCTTGGATCTCCACAGCCAAGTAGAAGTATATCTGCAGACTCCTCAGGAGCGAGATCGCGCGTCAAGCAAACTGCTGAGGTGTTGCCGATGGGGTAAAAGTAGTACTGTCCAGGCCAATACAGTGGATGGGCCATATTGTGGTGCAGCTCAATGAGGATCAGATGGCCGTTGCACCCTCAGAGGCACCTGAGATTATATGTGTCAAAATAGGCGCCCATGGCATGAGGCGAAGAATCCATGACTCGACAGCTGGAAGGGATAAGCGAACTGGAAAAGCAGGGAGGCTAGTGCTCATTCGTGGCAATGATCCTCGAGCTGAAGAATTCGAGGTGGAGGAATGTGCTGTCCATGCAGTTCAGGCAACGCAAGTATCTACATAGCGAACTTGGGCGCGTGGGCAACGCCAAATATTGAGATATTATGTATTTCCCATTCCGACTCCATTAACGCATCCAAGGCTCAAGTTACAATTTACGGCGCGCCATTCGCCCACGCAAAACCTTCTGTCTACAGCGTGCACGAAAGGCGTCCATGTATAACTCGTTAGATTCGTCAGACATCTTCTTTCCAGGAAGTGGATCTCGCCTGTTGTCAGAATCTCCAATGCTGCCCTCATCTTCGTCACATACTGGGCTACGAGGAGACGACTTGTCTATATCCGAGCTCTCCCTTGCAGATCGAACCCCTGTTGCTCAGAAGCCCTTCAGTCTTCTCGCACCGGCGGATTCGCCACTAACGCGGCCTGAGGATGATCACGACCTCGACCTTGACGAGCAGGAGATCTTGGATGACAAGGAGCAGCTGGAGCAGAAGAAGCGACATGCAGCGAAGCTCCGCGAGGACAAACTTCAGAGTGATATCTTCATCTTGAGGAAGTTGAACGACTCTTTCGCGACGTTCAACGAAGCTTTGCAGGATACGGGTTCGGCGAATCAGGCATGTTTAAGTTCATACCACAGTACACATCACACTCATGCAGCGTTTCATCACCAAGCATGTAGCTTCACAGCTGGAGCAAACAGATGCTCTGTTGAACAGATATGTCGGCATTCTATCCAAGTCTGAACAATTTATTCGTCTTATATTCGATGAGCAATGGCAGGGTGCTGAAGCGGCGAGTTTCTATGACCACTTTTATCGGCCCAGAATCTAATACCCTGGATCCTCCAGGACGAAGAGGCTCTCGAGCGCGAAAGAATAGCAGCTCATCAAGCGGCACGACGGGAGGCTGAAGAAAGGGCTCTTGCAGCACAACGGGAAGAGGAGAGGCGACAACGGGAAGAACAAGAGCGGATAGAGCAGGAAGAGAAGGAGCGGGTCGAACGCGAAAGAAAAGAGAGGATGGCTTCTCGAAGCGGCGTCAGAGGCGTGCGTGGAACAACAGCCTCAATGCGGGGAGCACGTGGAACGGCGCGACCAGGTAAAGGCAACAACTTGAACTAGTTGTGTCCAGAGTCATGAATTCAATTCCATTTATCTAGCTCCTAGCGGAACCTCTGCAACCCGAGGGCGTGTGGCCAGTACGCTTGCCTCCAGCGCCAATCCATCAAAACTCCCGATGCTTTCGACAGGAGCTCGGTCGATTTCATCAAGCACGGCGACTGGAACTCGTGGGTTGACGCGACGAAGTTAGGGTGAGTACTTATTTCATAAATATTATTTATGAGTATGCCACACTGACTGACCTATCAAACAGACGAACAACAGAACACTCCATCGATGGGTTTGCAAGTTATACACCGACTCGCACATGCACCCACGTCCACATTATGTCACTCTTCCAAAATTAAATTTCTAGCCATCCAATCCAAGTGCCAAAGGACAACATGTTTATTTTATACCCAGTGAAGACACGACCTCACACTGCGAAAAGTCTTCCTAACATCGCTCTAATGAAACCAGATCCCATCCAAGCTCTTGAGACGAAGCAGCAGCTGGGGGGCAAGCAAGTTGAGTTCTTTGGACGGCTGAGGTTTCGATGGAACATTCCGATCCTGCAAACCAGTCTTGTTTGCAAAATATGCACGGTGAGTCGCTGAAGCCACTGGTCGTCGATGAGCAGGATAAGCAGTGGTCGGCGTCGACAAGTGGAGGCTGGTGTCGAAGACAGTAGTAACGTCGGGTGGCAGATCACGGCGAAAGAAATCGATCACGCTGGCCTGGGAGGCCGATGAATCATACATGCCGAAGTCGAATAATTCCGGGTAAGGAAGTAGACTGAATCGAGGCTTCCGAGAATAAGTAGTAGGGTTTGTGGGGCGCGGAATAGTTGGACCAGTGTAAGAAGGAATCGGAACCATACGAGCAGCGGCATTGGTGAAGAGAGAAGGGGGATCCCAAAAGGGTTCGGTGTGACCACTTGGTACACGACGAGTGGGCCTGGGGGTAACCTTCGAGAGGTCAACCGAGGTATCGATGAACCGGCCAGGGCTTTGGGTATAGATGCTTTCGGCAGTGTTTTTCTCAACGCATGGTGAATCGAAACTCGGGGGGTGTGTGGGCTGGGGTAGTCTAGGGACTGGTGTCGAGGGAACTACTATCGGAGAAGCCGAGAGAGTTGGAGAAGCACCCTGAGATCGCTTGGGGAAAGAGGTACCCAATTCTCTGGTTTGAAGGTTGGCACATGTTGCTTGAACACCTGGAGATAACAGAAAGCCCGAAGCCGCACGATCCTGTCGACGGTATTGGGATGGGGTTGGTGGCATCCAATACCATTGGTATTCCTCGTTACTCTTTTCGCCATGGCTGACTCTGACGTGAGAAAGGCTGGGATTTTGGAGAAATTTCTCTTTGTCTCGAAGCCAAGTACTGAGGTTGTCATCAAGGTCATCTGCAGGGAACAGGTCCTCGGGGGGCGAATAGATCCTGATAGTGATCCCTTGAGGGCACACAGGTGATGATGTTGGAAGCAAGATATTTGAGTCGTTCGTCGCATGGTAGTAGTGGCAGATTCTTGTCGCAATCGCCCAGAGGCAGTCGAACAGTCTGTGAAGCAACGTTGACATCAATGGTGTTTCAACGCAGCGACAGGAAATAAAATCTCAGAAGCACCTGAGACACAATCTGAGAAAGGTAGGATTTTAAATGTCAGCCACGCAGTGAATCCATAAGGGACATTTCGAGGTATGTACGGACTTAAATGATAAATCAGATGAGATGAGTGGCCACGTTGGCCCGCCGCCACCTTGCCAAATTTGACCTTGTTTTGTTGAAAGGAATGGTTAAAACTTTTTGGAATCATGGTAAGATCAACATACTCTTTCAACCTGCCTCACCACAACTACCATGGCTGGACTAAAACGCAAGCGTACGGATGATGTCGACGACGATCACTACTCTGAAGTATCTGCAACCTACGAGCAGGACTCATCCGATGACGACATTGACATTTCTAATGCCCTTTCTGGCAAGAAAGCTAAAGTTGCTAGAGATGACTCAAGTGACGACGAATTCCGGGACTTCTTACAGGAGAGCATAGCGAAGCGAGATGTGAAAAGTGGGACGGAAGTGGTAAAGAAGGCGAAAGGAAAAGGAAAGATTACCAAAGGCGAACTTGGTGGAGGAAGCTTTCAAAGCATGGGTCTGTGCTCAATGAGTATATCCTTGTCTTTTCCATTAAGCCATGTATAACCCAGGCCTTCACCCTTCATTGCTGCGATCCTTGACTCTTCAAGGATACCGGATACCAACGCCAATTCAGCGCCTCTCGATCCCCGCTCTTCTTGCAAACCCACCGAGGGATCTTGTCGGTATGGCACGTACAGGCTCAGGCAAATCTCTGGCATACATGATCCCCCTTGTGCAGAGACTTGGGGGCCGACACGCGACCACTTTTGGCGCAAGGGCCTTAATTCTCATTCCGACACGCGAACTGGCACTTCAGATCCTCAAGGTCGGAAAAGAGCTAGCCAGAGGATGGCACTCTGGCAGCGGGGAGCACGCAGGAGACAAAGACGGAGAGGACTCTAAGAAGGGGCAGAGCTTGAGATGGGGTCTCATTGTTGGTGGTGAAGGCATGGACGAACAGTTCGAAATGATCACGAACAATCCAGATATGTGCGTTACCTTCACTTATACACCACGCAAGTTTGCTGGATTGATACAAATGCTTCAGCATTATTGCGACACCCGGTCGTCTTCTCCATCTAATCGTCGAGATGAACATGGACCTCAAATCGGTTCAATATGTCGTATTCGACGAAGCCGACCGACTTTTCGAGATGGGTTTTGAAACTGCTCTCACCGAGATCATCCGCCGACTTCCACCAACCCGGCAGACCTTGCTATTTTCCGCAACCCTGCCGAAATCTCTTGTTGACTTCGCTAAAGCCGGTCTGGACGAACCCAAGCTCGTACGGTTGGATGCCGAAAGCAAAATCAGCCCCGATCTCAAAATGGCGTTTTTCTCGATCAAACAGGCAGAGAAGGAGGCATGCTTGCTCTCACTTCTTCGCGATGTTATTAAAGTACCTTTTGGGAGCGCTCGGCCGGTGGTTGGCGAGCAGGCAGTGGAAAAGAAGCGCAGAGGCAAATTCAAGCATCCTGAGCAATCCACGGCACCTCACCAGACCCTTATCTTCGTGGCCACGAAACATCACGTCGAGTTCATGACAAATCTATTGACGACTGCTGGCTATGCTGTTTCGCACATCTACGGTACACTCGACCAATCTGCGCGTACATACCAGATGGACCAATTTCGTCGCGGAATCACAAACATTCTGGTCGTAACGGATGTTGCGGCGCGTGGTATTGATATCCCTGTCCTGGAAAACGTTGTCAATTACGACTTCCCTCAAGGCGCGAGGGTCTTTGTCCATCGTGTTGGACGCACTGCCCGTGCGGGTCGACAAGGTTGGGCATGGTCCTTTATTAGTAATGCCGAACTGCCGTATCTTTTGGACCTGCAGCTGTTCTTAGGCCGACCACTGAAGAACGACGTTACCGAAGGCGGCGACCGGGCGTACATAGACTCTCTCGTGCTCGGAACCTTCGAACGGAGCAAGATCGATGAGGACGTCGAGTACATTCGTGCGCTTGAGGATGCCAATCACTCCCTTCCTACACTGCGGGACGTCATGAAGAGGGGTCACGCGTTGTACGAGCGGAGCAAAGGGAAAGCTAGCCCCCCAAGCTACAAACGGGCCAAGGAAATGGTCAAAGACCCCCAGTGGTTACTTGCTGGCTCAGACTCAGGTATCCACCCCGTCCTACTCAGAGGCGTGGATGAGCAGAAGCGAAGATCGCAGGAGGAGGCGAGGAAGAACCTTTTGCGTTCTGTCAACTCCTTCAAACCTTCGGAGACCGTGTTTGAGGTAGCGACGAAGGGCAATGCCGCCAATGCGGCTCTTATGAAGGAGCGGAGAAAGGCGTTAAATTGGTCAGCCCAACGCGCCCTTGCGTCGACGTCATCGGAAGCACAAGACGAACTGGAGACAGAAATGGTTTCCTCTGGCACAAATATCGAGATGGCAAACGAGGATGATATCGCGGTACGCTACTCATTTTCTATTTTATCCCAATCATTCCTCATTCAATAATTCTTCAGGCGGTCTTTGATCCATCCCAGAGAAAGAGCTTCCGTGACTCCGAATTCTACATGTCACATTATCAAAAAGGCGCAGCGACGGAAAAAGGGTACGTCTGCAGATACATCTGGAATCCACTTCTTCAATTAATCGTCTAAAATTAGATATTCCCTTACCGATGGTGCTACCTTCGCCCAACAGGCTCAGAATGCCACCTTTGACCTTGCCGGAGACGATGTTGTCGCCGGTCGTCAGAAACGCCAGATGAATTGGGACAAGAAGAAGAAGCGATTTGTGCAGGGCGACGGTGCTGGGGCGGACAACGTCAAGCTCGTCGCCACAGAGAGCGGCACGAAGCTCCCTGCGACGTACCGCAGCGGACGTTTCGACGAATGGAAGGCCAAGGCGCGGGTCTCCTTGCCGAAGGTCGGCGAGGCCGAAAACGAGGGAACTCGGAGACGGACGGGTGGACCTGGCGGGCAGAGGTTCAGGCACAACGCTGTGGTTTCTTCGAAACCGCTCGATAAACTGCATGTGAGCTACGACCGGAAGGTGCGGCAGAGGGAGAAGAAGAAAGTAGGAGAAACTGTCGATGGGGATGATAGACGCTCAGGCGGTCGACCGGGGAGAGGTGCAACGACAGCTGGAGGGAGGTACGGGGGCAAGACCTTTGGGAGGGTCAAGTCTGAGCTCAAGACAAGCGAGCAAATCAGAAAGAGCCGCAAAGTTATGGAATCCAAAAGGGCGAAGAACGCTCGGCCCAGCCGCAACGGTGGCGGTGGCAAAAAGAAGGGGCGGCGGTGATTCATCCTGGGCCTTGGATTACTCCGTTTTTCTCTTTCCTGGGGTTATATACATGGGAGCGATGTATCGTATTACCATTGGTATCAAGGTTCTGCGTACTCCCACTTTGCCCCAGTTCCAGGAATGACTTTGACACTGTTGTTTTCAAGCAAATCTACACCTACCGTTCGCAGTGCGTTCACACACCACTCTGGGTAACCAGCATCGCCGAAGTAGTCTGCGAAGAAGGTTCGCAGTAAATCCGGGAAAGTCCCGTTCATGATCGCACTCCTTGCACGCCCCATGATTTGGGCCTGGAATGTTATGTTGTGCAGGGTGAGGGCTATCACCGGGGATTTTTTAGACCAAACCCCCAAGTCATGAGGATTGAATCAATACTTACCATGGGCTGCCGCCGTCTCATGGGTAACGGTGTGGTGCAAGATAGCACGGGAGGTACCATCAGTACATGTGGGACAGGGACATGCTTCGTCAATTGGCCGCAGATCCTTCGCATGTTTGCTCAATCCTTCACAGGGTTTTAAGAGGCTGTCAGTTCCCGTGAAAATACCAGGACGGAGGTCGACTTACTTAGATTTAGCGGCCCCCGATGGGTTAGCGCAACGCCGAATCGAGCCGTCCGTGTTGGAAACACGCAGTCAGCCTGTATGAAGAGCTATGCTATGAGTGAGGGCCGACGGAGCTGAGCACGATGTTTCCACACCATATCAACCCCCAAAGCGACGCAGACCATGAGATCTGGGGTAGTGTCAAGATATATCATCGGAGGTACCAAGGAGGGAAACGATGACCTTCAGCAAACCCCACTCCCATTGAATACCTAGGCCCTATGTGGTGGTTTAGAATAGAATTAGGAATTAATCTCGTGGCAAGGAATGCGTACGGTCTTCAGGCAACTTCGCAGTACACTGTTTGATGCTATAATCTCGTGTTCAAGACCATCCCAAATACGAAGAGATCGTGACATACACGCGCCAGAAAACATCTGCAGCAGTAGATGATCAGCTCTCTTCAATTCAGCACAAGACTACAAACCCTGACCTTTTTCTTCTCCTCCACTGAGACCGCCAATTGCGAATCCAGCAACACCGTCTCTGCGCTTGATCATCTCATCTAAGCAGCGATCTCTGAGTACAGGATCCAGGCCGCCTTGCACGATGGCAAAAAGGTTCTGCGTGTCCTTCTTCCCAGAGTTCTGGTGGTGTACGATACACCGATCAAGCCATCGTACAGAGCGTTCCATAGCCTCTTCAACACGACGGCCAACGGTCAGGCTGGAAACTGTGGAGGCATTCTGTCAACTGCAGTGAACTCCAACAAGATTTAACTCACCTACATCGTCAAGTTGCATTATGATGTCGGCGCCGATCGTATGCTGGATGGATATGCTTTCCTCAGGCTAACCTTTGTGTTCAACCAGAGTGATGTTGGTATATATATCACGCAACGCACAGTCAATATGGTAGGTTCGCCGGTAAAGGGACTCTCGAATAACGCGCCCTCCTCCGTGATTGTGGTGAACTTACTCAGGGAAACCATTTGGAATCCGCCGCTGTCCTGGGTTCGCATGAGATGACATAGCGATTCAGTGAAGGTTGACATACCGTCAAGAGATTGTGGTTCCATCCCTGGAACTTGTGGGCTCCTCCAGCCGCCTTCAGCACTGCAAGGCCCGGCCGTAGGTTGAGGTGATATGTGTTGTTCAGGATGAGGCTGACGCCGAGAGATTCGACCTGCTCCGACGTGAGGCCTTTGATGGCAGCTTGAGTCGCAACAGGCATGAATGTGGGCAGCATGGTAGTGCCATCTGAAGAGCATCAGGTAGGAGCAACGCGGTCAGAGATCTGGCTGCTGGAGGCGACAACGACGACGTACGAGCAAGTTTCATGCGCGAAACCCTGGCTCTCGTGGTATGGCATTTTGCAAGAACCTCGAACTCCATGGCAAGACCGCGAAACAAACGTTGCACTGCCAGCGTGTCTTGAGCGTGTCTGTCTGCACAAAATGTGTGAATGATCGGCAGCGATCGATCAACAGATTCAGAAGCTCAGAAGCAGACGGGGCGTTGTTTGACTAGGACGTCGGTAGCAAACAGGCGTGCATGATATGGACGTCTATAGCACGCGGCGCTGCGAGTCGTTGTCACAACTTCAGCATTGCAACCTCTCGTGCATTCCATCTCACCATGCGTCTGGCACTCTGGTTTGCCGCCACGCTCTGGGCTTCACTGCATGTAGATGCGTTCTACCTTCCCGGCGCCGCCCCTCACGATTATGCCCTTGGAGAACACGTCGTCCTGTTCGTCAATGCGCTCACTCCGACACTCATGAACGGCGACGACGACAAGTTGGTATGTGTATATATGCTGCTATTCTTTATACACATGATGATGCTCAATACATCTTCAGAAATCTATGATCAACTGTGAGTTAGGCGCGCCTAATTGACAAGTCACAACGCAATAATCAAATGACCCCGAACGCAAGACGAGTATTATCACCCGAAATTGCGGTTTTGTGAGCCCGAGGGTGGGTCAGTCAAGCAACCTACAGGGCTCGGGTCAATCCTCTTCGGAGACCGCATTTTCAGCTCGCCATATGACGTACGTCCAGCCCTTCCTTCCAGTTCCGTCTCCTCGCGAACTTATTACTGTGCTGCACAGATCAACATGCTAGAGGACAATAAAAAGTGCCAAATCCTCTGTACAGTCCCCGATGTAACAGGCGAAGACGCAAAATTCATCAACGACCGTATCAAAGAAGACTACGAGCTCAATTGGCTCGTGGATGGCCTGCCCGCGGCCACAATGAAAGTCGACACCAGGAATGGTATCGAATTTTACGACCAGGGCTTCAACCTTGGTCAATTCGATGCGGAAACACAGGACCCACCCAGGTTAAACAACCACTACGATGTTATGTTCCGGTATGGTACCTTACTACAAGTTCCTCTGAGACATCCAGAACAACAGCCTGATTGGTTGTGTTTCGGCAGGTATCATAAACCTACGCCAAATACTTTCCGTATTGTAGGAGTCCTGGTATGGCCCTCCAGGTTCGTGAATTTCCCTCTTCTCCTCTGCTTTGCTTTTTATTTACCGCCGGCCGTTTCAGCATTGGCGGCTCACAAACAGGGGCTACGACGTGCAGTCGTGAACTGAGCCCTCCTCTCATTCTGAGCGAAACCCAGAATCAAACAATTCGATACACGTATCGTGTAACCTGGAATGTGAGTGCCCTTTCTCGATCATTGTATTCTTTCAGGAATTGATCTGCTTGTTCAGGAATCAGACACATCATGGGTACGTTCAGCGCCATTCGAATACAAATCCAG
Organism: Asterophora lycoperdoides; assembly: GCA_018850815.1. NCBI lineage: Eukaryota > Fungi > Basidiomycota > Agaricomycetes > Agaricales > Lyophyllaceae > Asterophora > Asterophora lycoperdoides. The sequence goes on from JABCKJ010000102.1 coordinate 49,247, forward strand.
TATTCAAATGTCCCTTAGGCGACTCGTTGGGACAGCTACCTTCACATCCTGGACCCTCGCATTCACTGGTTCAGTCTTATTAACTCCATCGTGATCGTCGTGTTCCTCTGCGTAATGGTATCTATGGTCCTCGTCCGCAGCGTCTCTCGCGATGTGCGTCCTGTTTTTCCTTCACGTCACATTTCCTTTCTTATCTCCCTCAGATATCTCGATACAATGCCATTGACCTTAGCGTAAATTCTTGAACATCTCCGATGCATGACATATTGAAACGTTGATCAGGAAGACGTACAAGAAGACTGGGGCTGGAAACTCGTTCATGGTGAGGTATTTCGTAGCCCGCAGAATCCTATGTTCCTGTCCATTATGGTTGGGAACGGTTCGCAGCTCTGCTCTATGGTTGGTGTAACACTAGGTAAGTTCGGGTATATACAATGCCATCTGGCGCTTACAATAGCTTTCCCTCCAGTGTTTGCACTGCTGGGTTTCCTCTCACCTTCAAATCGTGGCTCACTTGCGACTGTCATGATGGTGTTTTGGTCACTGTTTGGAGGGTACGTAGATTTTGACTATTCTCTCCCCCGATCCATTTTTTACCGTCTGACGGTTGTGCAGCATTGGAGGATACATTTCCAGTCGCCTGTATGCCTCTTTGGGAGGTACCAATCGCAGGAAGAATTCGTTCCTTACTGCCACGATTCTCCCGTCGTAAGCTGATTGCGCCAGGTCTGGGATAAACCTTGACAAGAGATTTTCAGAATTGTGTTCATGATTTTTTTCGTTCTCAATTTGTGCCTCCTGATCGCTGGCTCTTCTGGAGCCGTTCCATTCGGTAAGCCTCAAGTTGCCCATTGCACAAAAAAAATCAAGCTGAGATATTCTAGGAACTATGCTTCTGATTGTGGTTCTGTGGTTCGGTATCGCTGCGCCTTTGTCGGCGGTCGGTTCATACTTTGGCTCCAGGAAGGGTGTAAGTGCAATCCCAGACCAAACTCTTCATATCTTAACAATGGTGCACAGGCTGTCGAGCATCCTGTTCGCGTAAACCAGATCCCCCGCCAAATACCCCCGGGGCCCAAATACCTTCGTCCTTGGGTTTGTAACTCTGCTTTGATTGAAATATTACACCGTCTTTCAAAAATGACTAATGTATCATCAGTCTGCAGCCTTGCTCAGCGGAATTCTTCCCTTTGGTATGGTCTTTACGCACGTCTCTTCGTTCGATCCACTGACAATGTACGACAGGCGCTGCGTTCATTGAGTTGTATTATGTCCTCACAAGTCTCTTCGCCTCCCGCGCATACTATGCGTTCGGATTCTTGGCCCTCACTGCGGGAGTTGTGACGCTCACCACAGCAACTGTTGCTATCCTCTTCACATACTTCATTCTGTGTGCCGAAGAGTACAGGTACGAATGGCTCGGTTCTTGTCATAGCTGGATATATGCTGACATGGGAGGTGATCCCAGATGGCATTGGCGTGCATTCCTGACGGGCGGTGGGAGCGCCATCTGGGTGTTCGGATACGGGATATTTTACTGGGCGACCCGCCTTTCCCTCGATTCCCTCTCCGGCGTCGTCATTTACCTCGGATACCTCGTCCTTCTCACCCTTGTCGACTTTTTGGCAACAGGTACGTACAGCGTGCTTTCGATCTCGCGATGTATGTTTGAACATGAACAGGGACTATTGGCTTCCTCGCGTCGTACTGGGCTGTGCGCAGATTATACAGTGCCATCCGTGTGGATTAATAACAATTACTGGGGATGATGATAATGAGGGTGAGGATAGAAAAAAGTGTATAGATATCAAAAGTATTATCCCAGCCTTCCCTGGGTGGCATGGACATATCATGTAGATGTTGTCGGTTCGACCGCCAAGATCATGAGTTTGTCCTTGCCCACACGCAGGATGGCTATCTGGCCGTCAATCAAGTCGGCCTTCGTGGCTTTGTACTGCGCTTCTGGGACGGTGTGATTGTTAATATACAGGCCCCGCGCTTGTACAAGGTTGCGTGACGCCGCTGCAAGTGGAGAAGTATTCAGACTCCACCCATTGGACTGCGGGATTGCGCTACTCACACGCAGAGGAAACAAGGCGATATCGCGCGGCGAGCTTCATGATGGGGGTATCCAATAGCTCTTCTCCGTCCACCATGACGAGCCGCGGGTCACCCTCGAACGCGGAGGTTATTTGTTTAGCAGTGAGGCCGTCGTAGTTGGACTCAAAAAGAAGGCGGGTGAGAGTTTGCGCGCGTGCAAGTCCCTGGGCTGATGCGCCTATCAGATCGTAGGACATGGAACTACAGCATAACTTACTAGAATGTACCATCTCAGTTACCTCAGCCGCTAGCCGCCGTTGTGCTGTCCGGTTTTCGGGTTGTTCGTTGTGAGCTTCAATGATGGTGGCAATTTCGGGATGGGACAGGAGTGTGAACATCTTAAGAAGTTTCTCGACGTCCGCATCGTCGACTTTGATAAAGTACTGGCAACCACATATAGATTAACCTTGACGCTCAACGCTGAAGCCTCACGAAGTGAAGTAAACGTACCTGATAGAAATCGAAAACACTCGTCAGGTTAGAATCCAGCCATACAGCATTCCCTGCGCTCTTTCCAAACTTCTCGCCTGATGCGGTGGTCAATAGCGGCGTCGTGAGCCCGAATGCGCGCACGTCGGCAGCGTCGTTGTGTTCCGCCGCAGAAGGGTCCTCGAGACGGCCTATGAGCTCAATGCCCGCGAGGATGTTACCCCACTGATCAGAGCCGCCGACTTGGATGGAGCAGCCGAAATGGCTATGGAGGTGGTAAAAATCATACGCCTGGAGCAGCTGGTAAGTGAGCTCTGTGAACGAAAGTCCGCGCTGGGAGCTCAAGCGGGCTCGAACGCTGTGTATCGTCAGTAATGAGACTGCACGGAATTCTCTTAGCAAATAAGTGAGAAAGCGCACCTCTCTCTGTTGAGCATGGTGTTCACCCGCGCATGGTGGCCTACAGTCTGCAAGAAATCAAGCAAATTGATGCCCTCATGCCATTGCAGATTGCTAACGATGACTGGCTCGACGCTCAGCTCGCCCCCATGTGCCATGCGGGCGTCCGCATACACAAATGCCCTCTTGAAGAACGTGCTGATGCTCTGCGTCAGACTCTTCACATTATCCTCCACCTGCCTCACGTCAGCCGGCTGCCGTTCTGTGAGCCGTCCCGAAGGGTCCCCTACGCGTCCTGTCGCGCCACCTATCTGGCAAGGTTGTAGTCAGAACGGCACGTTGAAGAGTATGAGAGGGACGCACCAAGGGTATAACTTTGTGACCTCGAAGTTGAAAGTGCAGCAGGCACATCAGGGGAATTAGATGACCGATGTGCAGTGACCCTGCTGTTGGGTCAACACCGGCATAGACGACCTGACGCTTGGACTCGAGAGCGGCTCCCAAGGCCTCTGGACTGCATTATACAGGTCAAGGGAGATTTACATAATGAGTACAGGACGGAACCCACCGGGTGACATGGTGAACAAAGCCACGGTCTGTAAGGTCTTCGAGCAGGTTGGCTTGTACGGCGTACGTCCGACGTTGGGCGCTGACCAGTACGTTGACAGAGCGCGCGTTGCGTCGAGCATGTCGCCCAAGCAACGAGAACATGGCAGGACAAAACAGATCGCGGATTTATGTAACCGACCGGACTATGTAGTATGTAAATCATGTTGCATTGATTTGTTAGTGATTTTGAACTAAACTAACACCAAGTTGATTGGTGGGAGAGGGTAGACTCGAAAGAGGGCCGGAGGAGAGGGGTGGGATGTGAAGGGGGAGGTCGGACGAGGGGATGAGAGAGGAGTGAGCAGGGGCCAAACCGCACAACCACATAAGTACTGTACTTCGACAACCCGTGTTCGCGCCTTCAACTTCTTCAAGCACGGAGCAAGACACCTGCGCCATAAACGGATGCCTGAGGGAACATGCGCTCACGGTGTTCTGCAAATGCGCCACCTCAGGCTTGTTGTCTTCAGGTTGGTGTTCGTCCCATGTCGTTCTCAAAGGAATGCATTCAGATCGGGATGCCTCAACGTGGGTTAGCACGAAACCAACGCTCGCGCTTGAATGTGCTGGGGCAAGATTGGCAGCCCCAGTGAAGGGATGGCATGAGACTGATCAAAGTACAGGAAGCATGGCATAGTGCAACAGCCTGTTTGAGACTCGAGAGTAATTGAAGAGTAACGACAAGATACTTATTCTTCAGACTGAGGATGACATGTAATGAGCATGGTCGGCCCACAAATTGGATGCTCATCCGGAGTCATCGCGACGTGCCGGATCACGGGGTCCATTGACAGGGAGGAAGCACGTGAGTGATGGAACTGTAACAGTTTTTGAGAATAAGGTTCAGGAGCCGGCGAAGGCAAGAGGAGCTGATCGGACGACAGCAACGACCTCGACCGCAAGAATGGGCTGTACGTTGTCCTTGCCGATCTCCGCGCCTCCTGCTCACTGCTGACGTCCTGCTCGCCCTCTAGCCAACAAACCTCGTGGACTTCAAGCCGCCCGCAAGCTCCGCACCTCCCGCCGGGAAAACAGATGGGTGCGTGGACAGGCAACGAGGTCGGAAAACCGACTGACGCACGATTCGTACGAAACATAGGCCGATAAGGCATACAAAAAGCGTGCCCTGGGCAATATCTATAAGACCTCCCCCACCGGAGGCTCCTCGCACGCAAAGGGAATCGTCCTCGAGAAAGTTGGTGTCGAGGCGAAGCAGCCCAACTCTGCCATTCGCAAGTGTGTGCGTGTGCAACTGATCAAGAACGGAAAGAAGGTGACCGCTTTCGTGCCCGTGAGTCTGCAATTTTTTGCCTGTCCACATAACAATTTGAATCTCGGCTCTTGTATAGAACGATGGTTGCCTCAACTTTGTCGACGAGAACGACGAGGTCCTTATTTCTGGCTTCGGTCGTCGCGGAAAGGCTAAGGGTGATATTCCCGGTGTGCGTTTCAAGGTCGTCAAGGTGTCAGGTGTTGGTCTGTTGGCTCTCTGGAAGGAGAAGAAGGTTCGTCGCAGTGCGTTCATTTTCTCGCTCTTCCCTCATTCGTATCCCTTCCGCAGGAAAAACCCAGATCATAAGTGTAGTATGCTGTCGATTTCGTTTGCTCTCTCAACCTATGATCATGTTGTACTGCACCATGCACCGCTGTTCAATTTAATTTGAAAGCATATGAAAAGCCTAACGATGAGGGCAATATCGCTTGAGAATGAGAGACAGGAGCGCTGCTGTGTTGCCTAGTGATCATCGTGATGCGTCAAGCTTTATACTGAACCCCAACTTGCTTTCCCATGTCAGCTGTACGGCCGCCTCTGCCACCTCGACGCAGTTTACCCCCACCCCCACCTCGGCAACGATCCACTCACACAGACGAGAATGAACAGCAGGATAAGAAACCCAGAGGCATAACAGCGCGAATAGCTAGCCTACAACTTGGACAAGTGGGTCCCACAGAGTCCCCTCTTGCCAAACCACCGGCTGTGCCAATTCGACGCCTGTTATCCCCAAAACCTAAGCCTGTCTTCGTTTGCGACGATCCACTAGATGGGAAGTATGCAACCAGAGAACTAGTGGGCAGCCCGCGCAGTGGCGCATGGACTCGCCCGAGTCCTGACGTTCTCGCACGGGCGCTTGCTCGACGTCCTCCCCCACCTCCTGTCAAAGGACGACTCTCCGTGCACAAAGTCCAGCCCAATCCAAGTCTCCAACCATCTCCTTGCGATGCTGGGCCTCCTCGGCGCCGCATCCCCCCCATGCCAGCCCGACTCCCCACTCCACCTCCCGATCCGGAGCCAGAACCGTTGTATGAGTCGGTACAGGAGGCAACACTGGGCGCTCGATCCGAAGAGCAGAAGTCTTGCCTTGAGTGCCGCGATTTCTCCCATGTCGATGCGCACGCGGCATTGTTTCCCCGACACATCGTTTCCTCCCTTGACAATCTCGCATATGACCTCACTGAGCCGTTCCCGTACGAGATCGAAAAGGCCCGGGCGATCTTTACTTGGCTGCACCATAATATCGCATACGACGCAGACGCATTTTTCTCCGGAAACATCCAAGCATCCACCGCCGAGTCAACACTGTCATCCGGTCTAGCCGTCTGCGACGGCTACTCAGAACTCTTCAAGTCCCTTGCAGAAAGAGTGGGAATACAGGCCCATAAGGTTGTTGGCCACGGCAAGGGTGTGGGGTACATGGCCACCGGCCCCGGCCAACCCGTGCCACAATATTCCAGCGGCCACGCCTGGAACTGCGCTTTCCTCGATGGCAACTGGCACCTTATTGACGCATGCTGGGGTGCCGGCGCGCTGGATGGGTCCACATTCCAACAGCGATTTGCACCGATGTGGTTTACATCCCCACCTGCAGAATTTGGCAGAACGCATTTCCCGGAGGACCCTTCGTATCAACTTGTGTCGGACGAACAGGGTGGTCCCATGTCGTGGGAGGCCTATATCATGGAGCCTGCAGGCCCTGTCATCTCCGTGGACTTTTACAAGCTAGATCTATGGCCGTCCGCGTTGCAGCCGTCGAGCAGATCTATCCAAGGCGGCACACACGCTAGTTTCCATGTTTTCAAACGCTGCGAGCACTTGTCGACTGCGGAGGCGGACAACTTTGTCTTTATGGTTTCTTTCGGCAATGAGCGCGTTCCACTAGAGCTCAACGAGGGAGGTGGCTGGAGCGCCGATGTTTATATCCCTAAAGATGCAGGCGAGGTATCACTTTACAACGTCACGACAATTAGCGGACAAGATGCGAAAGGAGTTGGAATTCAAGCATTGAAGAAAGCCGTTGGCCGTAAAGGCATGACATTCGGTGGTCTCGCTCGATGGACAGTGATATGATCGATCATACAATCGCACGGAGCAGGATGAAAAATTAGTGCTTTCAAAGGTATATTATGGGCGACATACATACTTCCTTCTGTATGATGATGGATGGTAAACTATGGAACCATAATGCCCTGTGTACTAAGATACCGCTTCAAGTCGGCGATCAACTCGAGTTGCTGCGCCAGGGTCAATCCGCTGACTATCGTCTGCAATACCCCACCAACGGTGACGTGGTGTTCCCGAATCAAGCTGCTATAGTAGACGTAGGTGAAAACCCCCATAAGGAACCTGAAAACGAGGAATGGGCACGAGTGTCAAAAGAAAGGGGTACATGACATACTGGCAGTCCATACGGTCGGTCATGCCACCATGCCCCGGGATGCTGTGGCCGAAGTCTTTGATATTGAAGGCACGTTTGAAACCAGAAGCAAAGAAACCACCAAATGGCGCAACCAGGGACGCGAAGAAAGATAAGACTAGAAGGTGGTACTGATAAGGAGCGTATGTGATCGTTTCGATGGTGCGGCCGAACTGAGGTAGCAAACGTAGTCAGCCATCATTGTGCACGGAATGACAGGTTCACGGACTAGGGTTGACAAGAAGACCGCCACAGGAGTCCAGATTTGCCATTCCCTCCAAGCAAAGACTGGGTTCGGGGTGCATTGTGTAGAGCTAAATGCGCTAACGCCTAGGTCATGCACAGGGCATATCATGTAATTGAAACGCATAAAATACGTTCCCCAGATAACACCGAATATGAGGGTACTCCAGAAGGCTCCGACAAAACCCTCGACGGTCTTCTTGGGTGAAAGTTTGATCAAAGGAGTCCGTCCTATGGTGATACCCCAAACGTAGGCGAATACGTCGTTGCAGATGACCAGAGATGCCGGAACCCAGAACCAGATGAGGCCCTCGAGAATATTGTTCACGATGAAATGACTGGGAAAAAATGTCAGCTATACATACAGCGATGTGGTGGTGCTTTGATTTTTTTACCTTGAAAGGACAATCAACAGCAAGCTCATATGTACCCAGCAGAAGAGGCCAAATTGCTGCTTAAGATATCCTTTCTTGAGAGACATGACGAATCCCATGAAACCAATCGTGTAAAGAATAAAGCTGATCATGCGGTGATTTGTGGCGAAGGGAAGAAGTTGTGCATCAGCGAAGACGACATGCTGGAATGAAAGAGACGTCAGGTTGTATGTGAATGGAAATCCGGTTGGTAGATCAACACACCTTGAAGTAGTAGATGATGCTCTCTCCATATAAAAAGTAATTGGTAACCGCAAAGAAGTACCAGTTAAGCGTCTTGCTCCAGGGATCCTTTCCGCGCATGGCCTCTGCGTCGTAGGACTCCGGTTTTGTAGGTTTCAGGGAGAATAGTGCAGTAACCTCTCTGTAAACGAGCGTCTGACAGAGCATGACCAATAGTATCATGTATGCATGTCCAAGAAGCAACAAGCCTAAGAAGCGTTGGTATAGATGGTTCAGTGAATAAAAGTCGAAAACACACCAATGAAACCACCGATCATAATGAACGTCCATAGTGTACGGGTGATGAAGCTCTGTCTCTTCTTCACTTTTTCAGCGTCCTGAGATGTGTTCGATTCATGGAGAGGAAGCGACTGTGATGCCTCGACGGAGCGCTTCTCTGTAGAACGCTCTTCCTTCACGCGCATCACCTCCACAGGACGCGGAAGCTTACTGGCTACAGCGGGTGTCGCTTTCTCGGCGCTCACTGCGGGAGGCATGGGTACAGTGGGGGGTGAAGGGGCGGCTTCAAATCGGAATTCTTTTTGTGCTGGAACAGCAGGGGTGGTGAATTCGGCTGACGCGTCCTCCGTGACAGGATGGTCGATAACAGGTGGGGGGAGAGGCTGAGGTGGCACCGGTGTAGCGTCAGCGGTTGCTGGTACCGGTTTGTCCTCCACGGACTCTGACACAGGCCCAGATTGCTGTGGCACCACGGATGAACCCACCGAGGTCTCGGGAGCGGGAGACTGTCCGCCACCACGTTGCGCTTTTAACATGGCCTTTTGCTGTTGTCGTTTCTCAGCACGGACAAGCTTCTGAGCCTTTTTGATAGCAGACTTCGAAGGCTTCACTTCCGTCAGCGTAGAGCTAGAGAGACCAAGTCAGTTACGGGGCTGCCAGGACACGAGACATGAAACGAAACCTTTCGGGCGAAGACACCTCGAGCACATCCTCCTCTTCAGTTTCTTCACCAGAATCGACGGCAAGCGCGTCAATCGTGGTCTTGGAGGCGACAATGGGGCGTCCGCCAACGATCCGACTCATAGTGCCAGTGGGTCGAGAGAAATAATTCAGCGCTACGCGAAGTGGTGCGTGGTTTACTGCTGCACCAAATAAAGATACAAACACGTGAAATTCTTATTAGGCTATTACTACAGTCAACTCTGTCCTAACCCAGGCTCCTAGAACCACCCTCCCGTATGGGTTCACGCAATGTTTAATCTTAGGGCGTTTGCACAATGTTTAGTCCTAGGGTGTATGAACAAATTGAAGCCAAATAAACAAACCTAAGAACCCGACCAACCGATAGGGAGGCTGGCAAATTACGAGTTCGGCCTTCTCGGCGTTCTCAGGTAAACCCAGCGTAGGGTTGCAAAATACTGCCCGGCGCAACGACCCGAATGGG